>JAOTRM010009859.1:0-16561 GCA_028570905.1 Dryas integrifolia
ATTAGAAATATATAGGTATTGTTTATAGAACTGAATTATATAGCTAAAAAGAAAAGAAATATATAGCTTAAAAGAATTCCAAATAGATTAAAAGGAAAGTTTTATAGAACTGTTATTAGGCCATCTATTCTTTATGGAGTAGAATGTTGGGTGTCAAGTAAAAACAAGATCAATACATCCTTATGCAGGTATCAGTTTATGCAGCAATACATCCTTATACATCCTTATGCAGTATCAATTTATGAAGTAATACAAATACATCTTAAAACTTGGATGTAATAGGAGATAATGCATATGATAGAAAGGAATGATAGGCGGAATGGAGTGAAATAATTAAATTTAATTACCTTAGCCTTCTGCAGAACATACTGGACAAATGGTTTTGCACCTCCACGATGGTTGTTCGGTCGGTTGTTACGGTTGTTGGAATTCGTTTCAGAAATTTCCTGCAATACAAAATATATTAATTAAATTGAATGTTCATTCGTGGAATAAATATTACTAATATGCATGAGAAAAGAATGGATTTAATTATACCAAGAATTTCGGATCTGTATAAACATTGTCACATAGCCAATGCCATTGATCTAGTGGTCTTTCAAACCATAAACCTTTCTTAGGAGGTGTATCTCGTCCATGCTCAGCTGTTTCACAGTTCTGGTAATGCTTAAACAATCTATTCTTGAAGCGGGTGTATCCCGCCTCCATCTTCTTATTAATATATTCAACTACATATTGGAGGGTCAAGTCTACATCAAACTTCACCTAAGATGAAATATACAAAAATATTACAAATTGATCAGAAAACATCAACACAATCAGAAAGATGACTCATACAAGTGGCTTCGAAAAGAAAAACTAGAAGGAATACAAAACTTACCAGCAATGCCTCTCGCATTAGCCTTTTCTCCTCCTCAGTAATTTTAGACCACCCTAAAACACATACACGTGCCTCTCTCCGAATAGTACAACATATCTCGCTGGTGAACTTCGGTGCCAAGTCGGTGTTATCAGGGATCTTAAAAATAGGGTGAAATGACATTGAAATTCGCCTCCCCTCATTAGCCTCCACAATGTCATGGAGTCCTTTTCCACAAGTTGCACCACGCTTCCTTTTCATGGCTAGCTTCTACAAAACCAAAAAACAGTACAATCATCTTCACACTAATATAGACTAAAGTAAATATGGGAGAAACGTTATGTACCTGAAGGTGCAAGCTGCTGCAGGTCTGACTGTGGAAGTGATTGTGTTTGCTGAAGTGTTGTCTGCTCAAATGGGGGTGGTGTCGACTGAAGAGGTGGTGCCAACCCATTAATGGCATTACGTGGAGGAGGTAGTGGTGCCAGAGGTGCTGACTCTGGAGCAGTGCCAACTAGAGATGTGGTGCTAATGGAAGGGGTGGTGCGAGGTGGAGTAGTGCGAGTTGGAGGAGTGTTTCCAGCTGCAAAATTGTTGCCAGCTGATCTAGTGGCGCTGGCTGGAGGAGTGTTTCCAACTGCAAAATTGTTGCCAGCTGAGGTAGTGGCGCTGGCTGAAGGAGTAGTGCGAGCTGGAGGAGTGTTGGCAGCTGAGCTAGTGGCGCCGGCCAGAGGAGTATTGCGAGCTGGAGTGTTGCTAGCTGAGTTAGTGGCCCTGGCTGGGAGAGGTGCATTTGAAGCACGTCTCTTTGCTCTCTTCCCACGGGTCTCCATAAACATATAACAATGCAAAAATTAATAACAAATATGGGTTGGTAAAAATTAATAAGAAATATGGGTCTCCAATCTCCATAAAGTCAATCAATTGGATCTGCACTTATGATGCGAGCTTGCAAGTCTCCTAAACCATCCAATTTATGGCAAAGGAAGAAAACCCAACAACAACAATTCATCCAACTATAGCTCACCTCCACCATAAGAAATCAGTGCTTTTCACAATTATATATATAAAGCATATTTCACATATATATCCCATCAAAGACTAGCTAGCTAGAGAAGAGAAATATAATAGTGAGCAGAGAGGATTGATCAGTTTAAGTACGTTCATATGTAGAATTGATGTAAAGCTAGCTACCTAGGTACCAATATTAATGATGGAATTGCATGAGTTGAGGTACTGGATTTCATTAACTTAATTGTGCTACCTTAAAAAACAGAGAATTGATCATGAGTTAATTAAGTTAAACCAGCACATGGTGATTATCTTGAAAAATAGAACTTATTCCTTATCTATATGCTCATCAAGATCGCATATTGTATATGAATCACTGTCACCATGCAAATAGGATGATGATTTTCTAAAAGTGCAATATATTCATAAAATATAATGTCATTCTTTTCAAGTCTGAGTGGTACAACACAGATGCTAAGAGGAAACGAATTATTCAAGATTATCATCTCACATCTGTGAATGTAAATAGTCGGTGGTATACAAACGATCCTTATGTGCTAGCAACCCAAGCAAATCAGGTGTTTTATGTAGACGATCTAGTGTTAGGCCCTGGATGGAAAGTTGTTTAGAGGATTGAACATAGACACTTGTGGGATGTACCCGAGAAAGAGGACGATGATGCTAGTGATAAGCTTGATAACAGTGACAATGATGAGCTTGATAACGATTACAATGGTGATAATGATGATGATGATGACGACGACGACGACAATTCTGGTGCATTTTTGTGTAGACATGATGGTGAACATGAAAATATTGATGCAAATTTGGTTGATGTGGAAAATAGCAAATCTAATGATGTTGATGACTTCATTAATGATGATATAGAAGAGGCTGAAATATAATCCGAAGATGACGATGAGGATGAGAATGTTAATGTTGACTCATTTAGTGATTTAGAATAAAAATTTGGCCGCTCGAAGGTTGGCTAAAAGTGTTAATTACGTTGGAGCAGCTACTGTTGAGTATCTATACAGTATGGACACTAGCGAGTACAATTTCTTAGAGTTGAACCCTTGGTTACAGGTATGTTATTTGCTTTAAACCTTAACTTTTGCTCACGTGGTCGCATTTTAGCTTATGATTTTATGAACTCGTTACGTGCTGTTTTTCTGAGTTTGTTTTGTTGTCAAGGAAAATTCCCCTAACTTCTATTCTTGCATCTTCTATTCAAGGAACAAGTAATTTATGTTTTGAGATTTATGTTAATGGGTTGTTTGTGTTTAATTTTAGGGGTTGAAGATGTGAGCACAAATTGCAAGACTCACAAGGTGGTTGTGCAGGGTGAGAAGGTTGATCCCATTAAGGTGCTTGAGCTTTTCATTTTCAGAATTGTTTTTTTTTTCTTCACCATTTTTGTAATTATTTCTGTATTTTTTGTTTTTTAATTTGTTGGGTAGAATAAATTGGCTAGTCAGGACGGGCTTTTTGGTTAAATCATCCTTCATAGTTGTGGCTTAATGGGTTAAGTCAGGAGGGGCTTTTGTTTTTTGGGTTAAATCATCCTCCATGATTGTGGCTTTGGTTCAATGAAATTATGAGTAATTTGTTGTGGGTTCTTTTTGAGAATCTGAAATCGATGATGATAGCATGAGGTTGCTGTTTATTTCATTAATTTCAAGAGAAGTGTTACTTCATTATGATAAACTGAATTTTTTTTCTCTTGTATTAAATTTCGAGGAATACATTTGTCTGTAGGTGGTAAGTTATAGATATGCCTTAGATTTGATGATAGCAATTGATCGTAGGAGGCATTGTTGTTTATGGGATTTTTACAATGTTCTCGATCTACATCTTTCTTTGTAGAAAATTAATATGAGTTATTAACTGTAGACTTTAGTTGTATGAAAGCTTTGGGCTTTAAGCAGAAAACCATAATTTAAACTTCTTGTTGACTACTAATATTATGTTAGAATGGACTTCTCAAGGTACAAGTTATGTGGTTGCAGTATATTATTTATTATAATGAGCTTGAACATTCAAAATCCAATATATTTTTTTCATGATTTCAGTACCAGGAGATGGTCTTGCATGCTTGCCCTTCATACACAATTAACCAACTTTTGGAGTTTGAAAGAAGAGGTGAAAGTTTTAAGTGACAGCCTAGTTATTCATTGAAGAAGCTCATTGCAATCATTGCATCTTAAGTGAAGAGATAGAGATAGAGGTTGATGCATAAGAAGAATCACATATTAGCCATGCTCTGGAAATACGAAAAAGC
This sequence comes from Dryas integrifolia, assembly GCA_028570905.1. Classification (NCBI taxonomy): domain Eukaryota; kingdom Viridiplantae; phylum Streptophyta; class Magnoliopsida; order Rosales; family Rosaceae; genus Dryas; species Dryas integrifolia. The sequence continues at coordinate 4,152 of JAOTRM010009859.1, forward strand.
AAGACATTGAGAAATAGCATTAGCTCAAGATTAATTAATGCATGTATTTAGAAATTATATATGTATATACTGTGAGCAAAATATTTACTATTAATGTAATATATAAGTTTCAATGTCCTGCTTGAGCTTTAAACTTCCAATATTCCTATTTATTCCTTTTTAACTTTCAAGAATAACAATGTTAGCTGTATTGTTATTACTGGGAAGCACGCAGAGATTGTGAATTAAGAGCCAGGAAAGAAGGGCAAAGACTTATAATGAAGTATTGGAGCTGAATCCGTTTGTAGACATATCAGCATGTCAAAGTTTCATTGCACTACACTTAGAAATGTGCAGGCCAGGGATTTGCCTCTTCCTTGTTTAGTCTTGATTTATATTAAGTAGTAATATCTTTATATTATATGCATGGACTCTCTCTATCTACATAAATGTTCAAAGAAAGAAAAACAACTCGACTCCAAAACTTTTTTTTTTTTTTCTATTAATCAACAATTGTCGTCATAAGATTATTGCCATATAAGGGTCAAAAATCAATGTGTTCAGTTTAATTTGTTTCTTATATTGGGAAGTTTATTGCCTATATCTACTCATATGCAATGTCAATAATGGTCCATACCTATTTTATATTAATTATAGTGCCAAAAATCCTCCACATATGAATTGGTAACCACTTGAAAAATAGTAGGCAACGACCTCGTTGTTGCTAAACTTTGTGCCTTTTTCTCTTGTACTAATAGACAACGCCCCACTTAGTTCCTTGCCAATCCCCACAATATGCAATGACCACGTCGTTGCCTATTGTACTGAAGTCGTTGCCTTATATTTTTTCAATATTGCGTTCATGTTTGTTGCCTATTATAGAGTAGTCATTGCCAAACTTAATAGAAAACAAATTCATTTTGTTACCTAAACTCTTGCACATTCATAGCCTATACGCATAGGCAACGACAAAAACAGTTGTTGCCTATATTATGTTCATTATAGTGCCACAATTTTCTGCCAAATGAATAGGCAACCACTTGAAAACAATAGGCAACGACCTCATCGTTGTGATCATTTCCCGCCAAATTATAAGCAACCCCCTTTTTATCTCCTTGCCTATTCTCATACTCTGCAGCCAAAACATCGTTGCCTATTAATTATCATAGATCAAGTACATAATCGTTGCACTTGTAAAAAACTTTGTTGCCTATTCTCGTATTAGGCAATGAATTTTGCAGCGTTGCCTATTGTTCCATTGCCTAATCCCGAATTTCTTGTAGTGAACCACATAAAAATACAGAGAAAGCTGCTCATATCTTAAATCTCAAAATCCATATTGGACTTCAGATTTTCTAATTTTTTTCCTAAATAAATATTCATATGTAAACAATTGTAATTCTATGTGTGTACATGTGTTTATGTTCCTGTGCTTTCTTATGACTTAGGGTTCAAAATAGTGAAGATATAATCAAAATCATACCTCTCAGATTATGGTGATGCGGTGGACACGGAGGATGAGTTTCAAGGTGTAATTTGGTATTAGGTGGCGCAGCTGCCTTATAAACTCAGTTAAAATTACACTGAGTTATCAGACCCCAATTTTTGCTTAAGTGTTGACTCAAAAACTAATCAAACGAACATAAATCTGAACCTCAGATTGACTCTCGAAACAAACTCACAAATCTTGCATCCAAGTTAATTCATACACATACAAGGATCAAGTGACAACCTGAGAACTCAGACGATCCATCATTGTAGGCATCCCAGTGCTAGCAATATCTAAAGTGGTGTGTGATTATTTTACAAGAAACAATTCAACATTCAAATATTCATGTTATCATGCTTATGTAAAGAGTGTGTGTTCTTTGTGTTTGTATCATAGATTAAAATCAGTAACACACAGAAGATAGACAATTTTGGTGTCCGAAAAAACCACGAAAGGGTTAAAAAAATCGGGGTTCTTTTTGGGCTGACCAGACAATCCACTATTCAAAAGTTTCAATATAAGGGAACCACACAAACAAGCTCAATCACTTAAATCCTAAATCTAAGTGGCAGTTTCTTACCCTTATGCAAACTTCTTGAGCCAAGCAGTCAATCTATCATGACATTGATAGCTCACACCTTGAGCTCTTCAATGCACGGCACCGACGGCAACACAGGCGCAGGGAACAAGAACATAAGCAATGAATGCAACTATGGATTCTATAAAAATTAGCTCCCTCAAGATATCAAGACTTGAAGAAGTTGACAGAGAATCCAAATCGAAAATCTATATGAGCATTTGATGATAATGGTGAACACAAAAAACAACTCAGATTTTAGAAATCATAAACCCAGTTTAAAGAATCAATTTTCATTGATAAACATTTTTCTCAATGGTATAACTTTAACTCTCTCTCTTAATCCAAAACCATGAAAAATCCAAAATGAAAAAGTTCAGGAATGAGAGAGATGGCACACTCTGTTTTGTCCAAAAATCATTCTCACCTAATCTGGACACTTGGAGGATCCTAACTCGTTTGAGTTAAGGACAAATGATAGCTACAAAAATGATGTCCAAAGAAAAGAATCCAAAGCTTTGTTGATGAGAATGATGATGTGGATTGAGATAAAAGAGGAAGGGAATCTTTCAGCTAAAAGAATATTCACATAGTGTGTGCGTAAGTGAGCTGAAATTTTTTTTTTTTTATGATTTTTGATAAATTCCTAATTAAATCCTAAGTAAATAAATAATAAAGGGAATGAATAGTGTGTGTGTGTGTGTGTGTGTGAAATACCAGCTGAGTAAAGAGATCACATGTGCCTGGCACATGTTTATTAAATCAAGAAATGAGCTTTCAAAAACAACACCATGTGACGGGCCCACTTACAACACCATTAAAACATGTAATGGGCTGAGTTTATTAAACATATGACGTGCCCAACTTACAGCACACACTCATGGGCTCAAATGAATTATGATACATGAAATGCATTTTACCTTAGTGCATGAATTTTTGATCTTCAATCTTGATGACTTCAACCCAAAACAAACTCTAATAAGCTAGATTATTAATTATATCCTAGAGCTTGTTAAATGTGGTAAATGTAAAATAATTACAATGGTTTTGGCAAGGAAAAGCCAATTTATAAATTCCTAGAACTAACAATCTCCCCATTTGGCTTTCCTTAACAAAAAAACCCAATTTGCTCATAATTCTCTCAACACATATCCCAGCTTAAACTATGTTCCAAGGTGAGATCAAATAACCTGCAAGGGATACCACTAACACAAAACAAGATATCAAAGCATATGTAGCATATATCAGTGACATACATGCAATCCCAGATTGGATAAAATGAACCAAATTGATCTCCCCCTTTTTCTCACGGAATGACAAAGGAAATGAAGCTACAAAAGAGGGTTAATGCAAGTAATGACAAAAGAGAATGAGCTATAAGCACAGAAGGAAATGAAAGACTCATGCACATAAGCTTGCCAAAAATATCTATTAATACAATGAGTCAACCAAAAGATGCGACCAAGTCAAAAAGAATGGAGCAGAAAAGTTCTAAACCACAGTTAATACAAATAAAAAATAACAAGGAAAACTTGCCAAACTAGACAAAATAAACAGAATTGAGGTTTAAAGAAAGGACTCTCTAATCTGAAACTCCCCCTAAGTGGTTATTCCCCCTAAATGGGTACTCCCCCTCAAGAAAAATTTCTATTGAGTTAGTCAACCAAAACGACTCTGTATGACTAGATACTGGCAGTCAAACAATGCAAAATTTGACACATGGCATAGATAGACACACCAACTTTCAATTGACTCATACTCAACCAAATAAGACACAGAATTTGATCTTTTGGAGAGAATTTAAAAAATGCACCACAATTTATAAAAAGGAACTTTCTGAGAAACAATGAACATATATGTAGAACATAGGACACAGAAGATTCACCCCCAATCACTTGTGCTTCAAGGACTTATTGAAATTGAGGATTTTAACTTGCCAAATGAACTTAACCAAATGTGACTGAATGCATGAAATATACACTGGAGAGGATTTAAAACACATTTATCACACTCCAACTTATATGAAAAAGAGTAAATTGCAAGATTTTGCATACAAATGAGCATATTTGGGAGATAGGAAGGTCAAAGTAAGTAATCAAATTTCTTCCTAAGAGAAAACAATGTCAATGAAAGTAAAAAATGTTAAACAAGCTTCATCACAAAATGAGACCAGAATCTGATCGCTCAAGTTAATTTTCAATTTGTGAGCAATACTTAAAAACTAGGTTTTCAACCCAAGACAAGCTCTTTGAAAACATATTTTTTGTTTGAGCACAATCCCTGTTCAGTGCTATGATTTGATCGAATTTTACGACTCTGTACCCTAGAACTTCATAAAGACACCTTATCACTCCCTAGGGTTGTGACTTCTTTGGCCACACTTCTGAATTTTTTTTTTTATTATCTCATAACAATTTGATTGTGACTACATTGGCCACTTTTTGTCAAAAAAAAAAAAAAATATGAGTTTAAGAGATGTCACAAATGAGCAATTATTCTAAGGGACCAAATCTCAGGCTCAATCAGATTATCCTTGAAAGACATTTAACAATTTTAACTTAAACTTGTCAAAATTTTTAGGAGAAAAAGACTTCAAGGCTTATATCTGACAAGAAAAAGGGTTATGCTCACTAACATTTATGTGCAAAGACCCCCTTTTTGATATCAAGTAGAGTGAGAGTGTAGTGTTAAAACACCTGCCATTTTATTATGCAAAATGCAACCTGGACCTACAATGCTAGAAAGGAAAAAAAAATGACATTGAAGCGCATGTAACTGAAGAATGAATCAGTCATTGACACAAATACCAATTGACTTTCGAAGACTAACATGTTTAGAATTTTTCAAAGCTTTGGTAAAAATATATGCTAATTGCTTCTCAGAAGGAACAAACTTCAAGGTAAGAACACCACTCTTCACAAGATATCTAATGAAATGATGCCTTATGTCTATGTGTTTGGTTTGGCTATGTTGGACAAGGTTCTTTGAGATGTCAATAACACTTATGTTATCACAATATATAAGAAAGGTCTCCTCAACAATCCTATAGTCAGCAAGCATTTGTTTCATCCAAAAAAGCAGAGTGCAACAACTTCTAGTAGCTATATATTAAGCTTCAGTAGTAGACAAAGAAACAAAATTTTGTTTCTCGCTATGCCATGGCTCTAAATTGTTCCCAACATAGAAAGTACCTCCGGAAGTGCTTTTTAGATTATCACTACAACCTACCCAGTCAGAATCACTGAATCATACTAATCTTGTGTTAGTATCCTAAGTGTACCACAATCCATAATCACTTGTCTCACTAACATACTTGATTATTCTCTTAGTTGCAAACAAATATGATTTCTTTGGATCGATCACTTTGAAACCTAGCACACACTCCCACAGCAAAGATATATTAGGTCTACTAGCAGTGAGGTAAATGAGGCTTCCTATCATGCTTCTATACAATGTTTGGTCCACTTTCTTGCCATTTGGATCCCTATGAAGTTTGGTGCTTTTACTCATAAGAGTAGCAGCAGTCTTTAATGATTCAAGACTAAATTTCTTGACCAAATTCCTAGCATACTTAGATTAAGAGATAAATATATCACTATCCTCTTGTCTAACTTGCAAATCTAGGAAGAAACTCATCTCACCAACTAGACTCATCTCAAATTCACTTGTCATTACCTCAATGAACTTTTTCACCTGAAAATCTGAGGTGGAACCAAACACGATGTCTTCTACATAAATTTGAGCAATTAACACATCATTTTTGAACATTTTCACAAACAATATCTTATCAACCGACCCTCTCTTGTACCTATTGGAGAGTAGATGAGAGGAAAGCCTCTCATACCAAGATCTTGGAGCTTGTTTCAGTCCATGCAAAGCTTTCCTCAACTTATAAATGCCATCGGGCATGTGAAGATCCTCAAATCCCTTTGGCTATTGCACAAACACTTCCTCCTTTAGATATCCATTTAGGAAGGTTGTCTTAACATTTATTTGGTGTAATTTAAACTTAAGATGACAAGCTATAGCACATAGCAACCTAACAGATTCAAGCCTAACTACAGGAGCAGAGAATTCATGTTTGATTCCCATTTGACAACAGAACTCATCAAACTGTGAGTTTTCAAATTCAGTCCCATGGTTTGACCTGATTCTAGTCAAAGTCAACTAACTCATCAAACCCCCATTTTTAAGTTGTTTACAAATTTTGACAAAATGATGAAACGTGTCTGATTTTTCCATAAGAAATGACACCATGTGTATCTTGAGAAATCATCTACCACAACCAAGATGTATTTCTTCCCACAATTGATAGTGTTTGGACAGGACCAACTAGATCCATGTGCACTGGCTCAAATACATTCACATAGGACTTCTCACCACCTCCAAATGTGACACTCCCACCATCATAAGGAGCTAGTGAAGTGAAAACTTCCTTATTTCCTGTCATATGTTTGGAACATCTACTGTCTAGGTACTAAACATTTCTTTTTGTAACTGAAAATGCATTTAAGGCTACAAGACACTTGGCGGTGTTTTTCTCAACCCAACTTTGTTTTGGACTTGATTTTCCTTGGGTGTTGAGATAACAAGCTTGGCAATTTTGACTACCTCTTTGAGTCAGTGATCTATTTGTTCCTGAAGTGAAATGGTTTTCTTACTTTAAGATGTTCTCTTTCCTTTAAGTGAGTTGCAATTTGGCATAATATGACCCTTAGCACAACAATGATGGCACATAGGGATGAACCTTGGTTTCTTAAGAGGAATGAGTTTGTCTTCTGATTTGACACTTGCTTTGACAAAACTGGTTTTGATGTAAGAGACATTTTGACCCGTTTCAATGAATCCAAAACCTTTCTTATCTCCTTGAACAGAGTTTGGCTTGACAAAGGTAGTCTTTGTGTTAGACACACTCGGACTGCTTTCACTAAAACCTAAACCTGTTTTGTCACCATGATGTTTTCTCATCCTTATCATTCTATCAATCTTTTCAGCACCAATAGTGAGTTCAACAATGTTCTCATTAGCAATATCAACCCCTTTTTGGAGTTTCTGATTTTCAATTTTAAAGTTAATGTTGTTGTCCGAGCACTTTAACTTGGCTTTCAACATTGTTTTTCAAAACAACTAGTGACTCTAATTCACTCTCAAGAGACCCAATCCTTTTACACAATTCAAGTTTAGTTTCTTTGAGAATTATGTTCTCATTTTGAAGACATTTTACAATATTTTATATTTTGTTCTTTTCTTCCTTTATGCTGAGAGATTCAGTGAAAAGTAAGTCATATGTTTCGCACAGTGCAGTGTATGACTCATCATCTAAGGCAGATTCTAAGTCTGACTCTTCATAAACTTGATCAATCTCTTTGATTAGTGCAACAAATGCTACTTCATCTTGTTCATTATCTGATGAAGACTCATTCTCCTAAGAGTGATCACTTTCCGTGTCACTCCAGATGGTTTTCATTGCTTTGTTTTTTTTCTGAGAAGTATTTTTTCTTGTTATTTGCACACTCAGCAGTCATATGACCAACACCCCCACAAGTGTAACACTTGATTTCTTTCTTGGGTGATCTATCCTCTCTACAATCTGATTTTCTTTCTTGTCTTCTCTCAAAATGTTTCTCACCCTGAGGTTTGAACTTGAATTCTTTAGAGGGGCCGCCACTCGTCCTAGTTTCTTTTCCTTTGTTTCTAAGAATTCTCCTGAACTTCTTAACAAACAAGTCAATTTCATCATCAGATTTTGATAGTTTCTCATGTTTGGTCTTAGTGACATTTTTCTCACTTTGTAAAGCAATGTATTTGTTCTTTTGCTGTCTTTTTCATCCATCTCAAGTTCCATCTCAAAGGTCTTGAGTTTTCCAACTAATTTTTCAATCCTAAGTTCATCTAAGTTTTGGACTTCTTGGATTGCATGTGTTTTAGACTAAAACCTCTTTGGCAAGGACCTAAGAACTTTCTGGACAATGGTTGGTTCATCATAAGGTTTTCCCAACGACATGGCTTCATTTATCAGTGCTTCTAGGTTCTTATAAAACTCAGAAAAAGACTCAGTTTCCTTCATCCTAATCTTCTCAAACTTAGTGTGCACCATTTGAAATTTAAGTCACCCAACCTGCTTATCACTTTCATGAACAACTTTAAGTTTATTTCAAACTTGCCTAGCTGTGACACAGTATTGAATGTGTGCAAATTGTGAGAAGGACAGTGCAGTTACTATTGCATTTCTAGCTTTCTTGTTAGATCTAGAGGTTGTGATTTCTGCATTTGACCACTATGACCTAGGTTTAGGACCTTCACTTCCATCAACAGTTTTGGTGGGAGGAATTTACTCAACTGTGAGATATTCATACTCAAGTTCATCATATGCATCAAAGAATATCTTAAACTTTTCCTTCCAAAAAGCATAGTTGATGTCATCAAAGAAGGGAGGGGAATTGCAGAATCCTGCAAATCTGTCTCTTTCCATCTTAACTTACCTAAAACCAATCAGCACCTTAGGATCTCTTTATTTGCTTTAGAGCTAGTGCTCTAATACAAATTGTAATTTGGTATTAAGTGGCGTAGCTGCCAAAGAAACTCAGTTAAAACCACAAAAAGTTATCGGACTCCAATTTTTGCTCAGAGACTAATCAAACAAACATAAATCTGAACCTCAGATTGACTCTCAAAACAAACTCACAGATCTTGCATCAAACTTAAATCAAACACATACAAGGATCAAGTGACAACCTAAGCACTCAGAGGATCCATCACTATAGGCATCCTAGTGCTAGCAATATCCAAACTGGTGTGTGATTGTTTTACAAGAAACAATTCAACATTCAAGTATTCATGTTATCATGCTCATGTGAAGAGTGTGTGTTTTTTGTGTTTATATCACAGATTAAAATCAGCAACACACAGAAGAAAGACACAATTTTGGTGCTCGAAAAAACCACTAATGGGTTAAAAAAACCGGGGGTCTTTTTGGTTTGACTAAGTAATCCACTATTTAAGAGTTTCAATACAAGGGAACCACACAAACAAGCTCAATCACTTAAATCCTAAATCTAAGTGGCAGCTTCTTACTCTTGTGCAAACGTCTTGAGCCAAACAATCAGTCTATTATGACATTGACAGCTCACACCTTGAGCTCTTCAATGCACAGTACAGACGGCAACACATGCGCAGCGGAACAAGAACAAAAGCAATGAATGCAACTGTGGATTCTATAAAAATTAATCAGCTCCCTCAAGATAACAACACTTGAAGAAGTCGATGGAGAATCCAAATCTAAAATTTATATGAGTATTTTGATGATAATGATGAAAACAAAAAACAACTCGATCAGATTTTAGAAATCATAAACCCAGTTTAAAGAATCAATTTTCATTGATAAACATTTTTCTCAATGGTATAACTTTAACTCTCTCTCTCTCTCAATCCAAAACCATGAAAAATCCAAAATGAAAGAGTTCATGAATGAAAGAGATGGCACACTTTGTTTTGTCCAAAAATCATTCTCACCTAATTGGGACACTTGGAGGATCCTAACTCGTTTGAGTTAAGGACAAATGATAGGTTCAAAAATGATGTCCAAAGAAAAGAATCCAAAGCTTTGTTGATGAGAATGATGATGTGGATTGAGATAAGAGAGGAAGGGAATCTTTCAGCTAAAAGAATATTCACATAGTGTGTGCGTGAGTGAGCTGAAGAAGATAATGAATAGTGCACATGTGTGTGTGTGTGTGTGTGTGTGAAATACTAGCTGAGTAAGGGGAGCACATGTGCATGACACATGTTTATTAAATTAAGAAATGGGCTTTCATAAACAACACCATGTGACAGGTCCACTTACAACACCATTAAAACATGTAATGGGCCGAGTTTATTAAACATATGACGGGCCCAACTTACAGCACACACTTATGGGCTCAAATGAATTATGATGCATGAAATGCATTTTACCTTAGTGCATGAGCTTTTGATCTTCAATCTTGATGTCTTCAACCCAAAACAAACTCTAATAAGCTAGATTCTTAATTATATCCTAGAGCTTGTTAAATGTGGCAAATGTAAAATAATTACAATGGTTTTGGCAAGGAAAAGCCAATTTATAAATTGCTAGAACTAACACAAGGTGATGCTGAAGAGCAATGGCCTAAAATTTTCTGGACAGCCAAGCAGAGGATTAAGAAACTCTTGATGGTCGTAATTACACAAATACATAATACAATATTGTTTCGCTTCTTTCTCTTCTAAAAAGAACAATGGCTACTAAGGCTAAAAACACTAGCAACTTGCAGTCAAAATCAACAAAATTAACAATGAAGATTGAAATTGATAGAGATGAAGGTGGAAAAGTACGATTGGGGTCAGAGGGGCAATTTCGTCAATGAGGAGTTTGGAGGCGACGTGTTAAGCGAAGAGGTGGGTCTGGTGCATGGCTTGGTTGATGATCCATTTCTTCCTCTCGAAGATCTGCACCAACAGCTTCTCTATCTTCGACATGTTTCATGAATCAGTTCACTCAGTCAGAGAGAGCGAGCGAGTGTGGGGAAAGGACTCCCTAACCATCTGACACTAAAGGAAAATGATGGAGACAAATGTGAGAGAGATGCGATCCCTCAGATCTCTGAGACGGAGAAAGAGAGAGTGAGAGGGAGAGAGACGGAGTGATAGACGGAAGTGAGGACTGGTTTGGTATAAACTCGGCCTCCTTCAAACACAAAAAAAGGACTTGGGTCTTAAAAGTAATGAGAGACTAAAACTGGACTTTATAATTATTTACTGTAATATATATATATATTGCTTCTCTAGAGAGGACATCCGAAAATTTTGAAATTTGCGGATGCGGATTGAGCGACAACATAGTGCCGACATGATGTCAACACGAACTGGCTGTAGGACATGAACTGGCTACAGCACCACTAAAATGGCTGCAACACATCTCGACTGTGTCGGCACCATGGCAGCGCTTTGTCCGCATGATTAAATTTTGAAATTTTCGGATGTCTTCTCTAGAGAAAATCCCTATATAAATATATATATATATATATTAACCCAACACCTTACGCACGAGCTGACGACAGCCATGCACCACCTGTGTCCGCGTTCCCGAAGGCACCCTTCTCTTTCAAAAGGATTCGCGACATGTCAAACCCTGGTAAGGTTCTTTGCTTTGCATCGAACTAAACCACATGCTCCACCGCTTGTGCAGGCCCCCGTCAATTCCTTTGAGTTTCATTCTTGCGAACATACTCCCCAGGTGGGATACTTAACGCGTTAGCTACAGCACTGCACGGGTCGATACGCATAGCGCCTAGTATCCATCGTTGACGGCTAGGACTACTGGGGTATCTAATCCCATTTGCTCCCCCAGCTTTCGTCTCTCAGTGTCAGTGTCAGCCCAGCAGAGTGCTTTTGCCGTTGGTGTTCTTTCCGATCTCTACGCATTTCACCGCTCCACCGGAAATTCCCTCTACCTCTACCGTACTCCAGCTTGGTAGTTTCCACCGCCTGTCCAGGGTTGAGCCCTGGGATTTGACGACGGACTTAAAAAGCCACCTACAGACGCTTTATGCCCAATCATTCTGGATAACGCTTGCATCCTCGATCTGTATTATAGCGGCTGCTGGCACAGATTTAGCCGATACTTATTCCTCAGATACCGTCATTGCTTCTTCTCCGAGAAAAGAAGTTCACGACCCGTAGGTCTTCTACCTCCACGCGGCATTGCTCCGTCAGGCTTTCGCCCATTGCGGAAAATTCCCCACTGCTGCTTCCTGTAGGAGTCCGGGCCATGTCTCAGTCCCAGTGTGGCTGATTATCCTTTCTGACCAGCTACTAATCACCGCCTTGGTAAGCTATTGCCTGGAGTATCCTACTTTCACGCAATTCACATTTACAGGGTTCAACAAGCAATCGATATTTCACGATTAAAGGTGTAGCACTATTTGTAGTAGCAATCCTTATATATTGTATTAACAATCGAAAGATGATGAACGATTATTACAATCTTGGTAACCCCGTCATATATTTAATTCTGCCCAGATATGTTTGCAAGTGAAATAATTGTCTCTTCAACATAGCCGCATATCTTTCCGGAAGACGGTTAAGTCTCCCTGTCTTTTGTTCCGTTCTCAAGTCCCTGAACTTATGAAGTCTCGTTTCTATATATATATATATATATATAGGCTCCTTCTATTGAGGTATACCTTAACTTATTTATGTTGAGGTATACCCTATTAGAGCCCACACGAGTCGTTTTGTGTCAATCCGAACCATTCATTTTTTACATCTTCATTGATAGATCATCCTTGCAAAAAATTAGCCAAATCGGAAATCATTTGTCTATCTAACTTTGATCAAATAAATGGA
>JAOTRM010009903.1:0-16542 GCA_028570905.1 Dryas integrifolia
ATATCTTGGTTTGAATACAATTGATATCTTCTAATAATATGTAACTTACAAGTTTTGTTGGATATTGTACTGTAATCTCTTTTTGGGGTACTTTGAATGTTATTGGTGCTTGGAATATGAAATATATGGGAATTGAAGATTTTATACTTACACAAATTTCAGGTCATTTCAAATTACAGGCACAATTGTATGTTTAATTCATTGATATCCCTTTTAGGTGAAAAAAAACTAATCTATATCATATATTCCAAATCCCTTTTTTAAACTGAAATAATAAACAATATCAGTTTTGGTTTAAAAACTGAAATGTTATACCGTTTTGATATCAAATTCTCTCTCAGACTTGATATATAAACAATGTTTAGATATCAGGGTCTGTTTCATACCTGATATTGATATCGAGATTAAATATTAGATTTTACTATATACCTGATATTGATATCATGATTTTAAATCATGTTCTACTTCAAACTTGATATTGATACCATGGTTTTATATCATATTCTACGTCAAACCTGATATTGATACTATGGTTTTATATCATATTCTACTTCAAATACGATATCTATTAACCATAACTATTGATACTCGGATTTTATAGATATCAGAAATAATATCAAATTGGATATCCCTTTTGTATTTAGGATATCAGGTTGAAAAAAAAAAAAAAGATATATAAACAATGTTTACATATCAGTTTAAAACTAATATCTAAAATATGAACATTCGATATCATGGCAAATTTTGTATATATCAGTCTCGCTATATCAGACGGCTACCCAATTAAATATCAGTCCACGACTGATATATATCGACAATTTTGTAGTAGTGCCTCTCAAGTATTTTATGAATATACTTGCCTTATGACAGCCAAATCTTACTTAAGTCCCTGTCCCTCTTAATTAATTTGCATTCCTAGGATCTTTTGTGCAGCCCCTAGATCCTTCATGTCAAATTCCTTGCTCAATTGTCTTCAATTCTTGGATTCTTGACATATCTTGACATGCTATCAGCATATCATCAATGTACAGCAATAATAGGATGATTAAACCATCCTCAAACACATGGTAGTAAACGCAACAGTCATACAGACACCTTCTAAAATTAATTTTCAGCATATAAGAGTCAAACCTCTTGTACCATATATTGCCTAGGAGACTTCTTCAAGCCATATAAAGACTTTTTAAGTGTGCAAACTAGATGTTCTTTTCCAGTTTCGGCAAAACCTTCTGGCTGAGCCATATAGATGACTTCTTCCAGATCCCCATGAAGAAAAGCTGTCTTTACATCCATTTGCTCAATCTCCATGTCTTGCTGAGCTCCTATTGATAAGAGCAATCTAATATAAGTGTGCTTGACCACTGGTGAGAAAATTTCATCAGAATCCACACCCTCTTTTTGCGAAAAACCTTTAGCCACAAGCCTTAATTGCTTTGAATCTTATGGCTTCTTGTTCATGTGTACCTTCCTTTTTCCTAAATACCCACTTACAGCCTATTAATTTCCTATTATTGGGCTTAGGAATTAACTCCCAGACAGAATTCTTGTACAAAGATTCCACCTCCTCTGACATAGCACCGATCCATTCTTGTCTTTCATTACTAGTTATAGCTTCTTCATAATTGCTTGGATCACCCTGACTAATGTTAAGAGCATAATTGACTTGGTCATCATCCAAACTGAGCCTAACAATTTTTTTAGTGTTTCTTTTCGGCTTGTCAAGGGCTATGCACCTCCTGTATTCAGGTGTTCTTTGAATTTGGGAGTTCTGGCATGGCTTTGAACACTTTGTTGTACTGAAGTGTCTCGGCCTCTTGAATCTTGCTCCATCTGAACTCGAGCTGGTGACTGAAGTTGATGCTCTTCTTGTTCCTCAGAAAACTCTGTTTCATGCTCCTCTTGCTCAATTGGCTCCACCTGAGCTGGATCTTCTTGCATGATTTCTTTTGTTTGAGGAAACTAGGTTGCTTCTTCTTCAACAACAGTCCTCTTGTTCTCATCCTTATTTTCGGCAATCTCCTTATTCATTGGCATGGTTGCTTCATCAAAGACTACATCTCAGCTGAGTAATTTCTTCTTATTTTCGAAGTCCCATAACTTGTAACCCTTCACCCCTTGTTCGAATCCAATGAAAATAGACTCTTGTGACTTTGGCTTGAGCTTGGTTCTTTCATCATTGGGAATGTGGGCAAAGGCCATGCAGCCAAAAATTCTCATTTTTGAGTAGTCCATAGGCTTTCCTGTCCATACCTCCTCTGCACAGTTGAAATCAATTGCCTTTGATGGTGATCTGTTAACCGACTAGCATGCATGGTTAATTGCCTCTGCCCAAAATGTGTCAGGCAGCCCGGCATGAGATCTCATGCTTCTTTCTCTCTCCATGAGAGTCCTGTTCATTCTTTCTGCAACTCCATTTTGCTGAGGAGTCTTCTTCACAGTAAAATGCCTTAAAATTCCTTCTTGCTTGCAAAAATTTAAGAACTAATGATCTTTATATTCATCCCCATTGTCACTCTTCAAAACCTTGATTTTTCTACCTGTCAAGTTTTCCACTTCTGCTTTCCATTCTTTGAAGATAGTGAAAACTTGAGATTTCTCCCTCATAAAATATACCCAAAACTTTTCTTGAAAAATCGTCTAGAAAAGTGACAAAATACCTGGAGCCACCCTTGGACCTAACTGGCGCAGGACCCCAAACATCTGTGTGAATATAGTCTAGCAGACCCTTGCTTGTGTTCTCCTTATTTCAACCTGGAATGCAATTTTTGTTTGCTTTCCCAAAGTATAGTATTTGCAGAAATTCAGTATGCAGTTACTAACACCTTCCAGCAGATTTCTTTTGTATAGTTCTTGCATTCCCCTTAGACTCATGTGCCCTAGCCTGTGATGCCAGAGCTCTGATTTGTCTATTGAACCTGCCTCAGAAGAAACTGCGGCATCCCCTGTTACTGTGCTTCCTAGAAGCCTATAGAGGTTGTTGTTTTGAATCTCAGCTTTCATCACAACAAGTGACCCTTTGATAACTTTGAGTCTTCCACCTTCCACAACATACTTATGGCCGGCCTTGTCTAGTGTGCCTAAAGATATTAAATTTCTCATGAGCTTTGGAATATATCTTACTTTTCCCAAAGTTCTTACAACCCCATCGTGCATACGAATTTTAATCCAATACCTAGGATCTGGCATAGTGAGTTATCTCCCATCAAAACTTCTCCACTACAGTTCTCTTCAAAAGTGTCGAACCATTCCCTTACTGAGCACATGTGGAATGTACACCCGGTATCCAAAATCCAATCAGATATAGCATTTGAGCCTAAAGATATTGCAAGTAGTTCCCCATCACTACTGTCTGTAGTGACAACACTGGCTGTATTGGAACTCTGAGCAATAGCCTTTGCCTTTCTTTCCTTCCATATGGCGCAATTTTTCTTCCAATGGTCTGATGCACCACACACGAAGCAACCACTCTTCTTCACTTTGGATTTTGATCTACCCTTGTTAACAGAATTATTCCCTCTTGCTTTGGACCGCCCCCTCTCCTTGCCTTTAACGTAGAGCCCTTGTGCTTGTGAGCCCTCTGTGACATTATTCATCTTCTCATATGATTGTAAAGATTCAATGACATCATCAAATACCAGGGAGTCCTTACCAAAGATTAAAGTTGTTCTGAAGTGTTTAAAAGATGACGGCAAGGATCTCAAGAGCAAACGTGCCTTGTCATCTTCATCGTACTTCACATCTAACTTGGAGAAATTGTTAACGCAGCTCTGGAACTTACTGATATGCTCATGAAGATCTTCCCCTTCATCTAGTCTCAGACCATAGAGCTCATCCTTCAAAGATAGTTTATTGGAGAGTGTCTTTCCCCTATAAACCTTCTCTAACTTATCCCATGCTTCTTGTGCTGTCATCTCTTCTGAAATATGAGACATCACATTCCCTGTAACATGCAGCTCAATGGAACTTTTTGCTTTCTTGAGAATCTTGTTCCACTTAGCATCTGACTGCATCTCAGCTAGCTTGACCCCTAGAAGAGCTTCTTCGAGATCCTATTGAATGAGAACATTCTTCATCCTCCTTTGCCATAACGTGAAATCATCCTTCCCGTTGAAGGGTTTGATTGCCGGCCTCCCATCTGCTAGCTCCATCTTGTCTCCTGTCATCTCAGAACTCTCAACCTAACTCTGATACCACTTGTTGATTTTAAGCCCTTGAGATCTTTGTTCTTTAATGTAAATTAGAACTAGAACTAGAACTAGAGATGACTTGCGACAATTGAAAAACAGGAAAAACAATCACACGCAGCACACATAAACACAAGAAATTTATACTGGTTCAGCAATAAACTTGTGCCTACGTCTAGTTGTGATATCTCCTAAGAGATTCACTGCACTATGGAAAAAATTCAGAGATTACAAGGACTTTTTGGAACCCTAGAATCTAAATCCCCTCTGCAGAATACCCTAAAAACTCTCAACCACTTGGCTCTCTCTTTTCTGGTGCTTGTGTCGAAGACATTAACTTAAAACCTAGGGCGCGCTGCTACAACCTATTTATAACTCATAGGTTGCAGCTTACACTTATGTTTCAGCTGAGATTCCTAATCCTAGTAGAACTAGGTAATTAGCCTAATTAGCTAATTCTAATTCCTTGTACAATTAGAAATACTCAGAACTCCTTCCTTAACTAGGAAGACCTTGCGCAAGTCCTCTCAGCATTCCTAAAAAACTGTACCTCACTAGGAATAACCCAAACTGCTACTTTCCAAATTTTTTTGATGAGCCAAACACAACACAATATTCATCTCCAAAGGAAATGAAGAAGGTAATTTTTTATTTTATGGCTTGCTAGTTGAATTAGCCCTTTTAATTTATTCCCTTGTAGATGTCATTTACGTAGTATCACTTTTCTGATGGAGCTATACATTAAATATTCAAACATCAGACATCATCATCTTAACAGTAATATGAATTCCGAGGCATAAACATTACATTTTTGTTTTGCCATGGTGATTTATTATAATCAATCCAAACATGTGTTTAATTTTTGTTGAACTTAATGTACTTAGTCCCTTTGGACATAAACATATGACTTTGTCATGTAATTCTAGATCTTTGGGTCATGTCTTTTTGGTTATTATTATTATTAGTTTTTTTTTTTTTTTCTTTCAACAGTTAAGTTGCGGATTTATGTATTGTTGCAACTGGTGTTTGGTTTTGGTGTAACTCAATCTTCAGTCTTTGATGCAGGACAGAAAATAAACTAGAAGAATAACACTGTAGTCTGCTAGGGAGACCTTGAATCCACAAGGAAATTGAAACTCTCAAAGAGAGATTTATAGATAAGTTTTTGCTGGAAGTTGAGAATGCCTAACCAAGGGTACAAGCCACCCTTACATAGCTGTAGAATCAGTAAACTCAAGAGTCTAGACTTATTAGATGTGACCCTTGGATGATACATGAATGCAAAATAACTCACACATGAACCTGGAAGGTACATGGATGGGTTATAATAAATAGAAACATTAAATTAAATGCACAACTAAATGCATGGACAGTAACTGAAACACTTATTACTCCAAATCTTATCCATCAGTATTATTCCTTTCATCATTCTCCCCTGCTTGAGAAAAACTCGACCTCGAGTTGTTTCTAGAACTGTCAACTCCATCTGGAGGATGGTATTCAAACAAGTCTGCCACATTGAACGTAGAGGAGATGTTCATGTGATCTAGCAAGTCGAGAACATAAGCATTATCATTGATCTTTCGCGTAATTTGATAAAGACCATACTTTTTGTCGTTCAGTTTATTATAAGCGCCCACAGGAAACCGTCCTTTGCGTAAATAAACCATTACTAGATCACCTACTTTGAAAACCTTCAGACGTCTCTTTTTATGAGCAGCTTCTTTGTACTTGTGAGCTGCTATCTCCAAATTTTGTCAGACCTCCTTTTGGATTGATGAAATTCGTTCCGCCATATTTTCTACAGCAATGCTTTTGCTTGGCAGCTTGGGCAAATGAACCAAATCCAAGGCATGATTTGGTGGATGGCAGTAAACAATAGCAAATGAAGACTTCCCAGTAGAACGGTTAACCATGCTATTATATGCAAACTCATCTTGTGCTAAAGACAAATCCCACTGTTTTGGTTTGTCCCTAGAAATGCAACGAATCAGATTTCCCAAGGTTCGGTTCACTACCTCGGTTTGGCCATCAGATTGGGGATGACTTGTGCTGCTAAAATTAAGTAATGTATCAAATCTCCGCCATAATGTTCTCCAAAAATGAGACAAGAACTTAGTGTCGCGATCTGAAGTGATGGATTTAGGAACACCATGTAAACGAACAATCTCCTTAAAGAATAGGTTGGCGACATTAGTTGCATCGGTAGTCTTCTTGCAAGCAACAAAATGTGTCATCTTCGAATATCGATCAACAATAACAAACATTGAATCCACTCCTCTTTGAGTTCGGGGTAATCCCAAAATAAAGTCCATAGACAAATCTTCCCATGGGGCCTCGGGAATAGGTAAAGGAATATAGAGACCTGTATTTTGTGATTGTCCTTTAGCAACTTGACAAACTGGACATCTTTTCACAAAATTGCTCACATCCCGCTTCAATTGTGGCCAATAGTATCTTTCTTCTGCAAGAGCCACTGTCTTATCTCTTCCAAAATGTCCACTTAATCTGCTGCCATGGAGGTCTTGAATTAAGTGTTCTCTCAACGACCCTCTAGGGATACACAATTGATTACCTCGAAATAAGTAACCATCATGAATATGCATATTATCCACTGCTTGACCCAACTATAGCTTCTCCCAAACTTGAGAAAAATCTTCATCTTCACTGTACAACTCCTTAAGGTAGTCAAATCCAATGACCTCAGCACGCATGGTCACAAGGACTGAAGCCCTCCTACTTAAAGCATCAGCAACAGGGTTTTGCTGTCCTGATTTGTGCTTTAATGAGAAAGTGAATCGCTGTATGAAAGCAATCCAGCTACCATGCATGCGATTTACCTTGTTCTGGCTGTTTATAAACTTCAGGGCCTGATGATCAGTATAAAGAATAAACTCCCTTTGAATTAAGTAGTGCTCCAATACCTTAAGAGCTCAAACAATTGCATAAAACTCCAGCTCATAGGTAGACTTTTTTCGTGCATCACTAAGCTTTTCACTATAAAATGCAACTGGTCTCCCCTCCTATGTGAGGACAGCACCTATTCCAATAATTGAAGCATCATATTCCACCTCGAATAGCTTGTCAAAATCTGGTAAGGCCAAGACTGGTGCTGTTAATAGCTTCTCTTTTATCATTGCAAAGCTTTGTTCTGCCTCACTACCCCATTGGAACTTTCCTTCCTTCAAGCACTCAGTTATTGGAGCCATGATGCTGCTGAAATTTTTGACAAACCGTCGATTAAAAGTGGCTAAACCATGGAAGCTTCGAACTTCTCACACGGTTTTAGGAGCTGGCCACTCACGAATTACTTTAACTTTCTCTTCATCAACCTGTATTTCATCGCCACAAACAACAAACCCCAAAAATACTAGAGAAAGGGTCATAAAGCTGCATTTCTTCATATTAATATACAATTTATTTTTTTGCAGAACAGTGAGCACCATTTTCAAGTGTGACATGTGCTCATCCTCACCTCGACTATAAATCAGGATATCATCAAAATATACAACGACAAATTTACTGATAAATGGTTTCAATACCTGGTTCATTACTCGCATGAAGGTACTTGGTGCATTGGACAACCCAAATGACATTACTAGCCATTCATACAACCCCTCTTTTGTCTTAAAAGCTGTCTTCCATTCATCTCCAGGTCGTATGCGAATTTGGTGGTACCCACTACGCAAGTCAATCTTAGAAAAGATCTTGGATCTGGACAAATTGTCAAGCATATCATCTAATCTTGGTATGGGGAACCGGTATTTTACTGTAATTTTATTTTTGGCTCTGCTATCAATGCACATACGCCAACTGTCATCTTTTTTTGGTGTCAAGAGTGCGGGGACAGCACATGGACTCATACTTTCCCTTATTAATCCCTTCCTCATCAGATCTTCTACCTGATCTTGTAAGATCTGACTTTCTTTTGGACTCATTCGATAATGAGGAAGATTGGGAAGGCTAGCTCCGGGCACAAAGTCAATCTCATGTTGGATATCTCGCATAAGAGGCAAATCTATAGGTAGTTCATTAGGGATAAGGTCACTGAACTCCATAAGTAAATGCTACAATGTATCTGGAATTTTACACGGAGCATTGGGCAAACTCCCTTGAACTACAAGTGCATAAACCCTACCACTTGTTTTAATCTCAGCGTTCCAAAAATCTTCATCATTATTCACCATAAATACTGACTTGCTTTGCTTGCTGGATTTTGCTTCGTCTTTCATTGCCCCTAAAACAATTTTCTGTCCTCCCTTCATAAAAATGTAAACATTGTCTCGTCCCCTATAGGTTGCATCAACATCATATTGCCATGGTCTTCCCAAAATCATATGGCATGCATCCATTTCAACCACATCGCAAATTACTTTATCAACATAATGCTTCCCAATTGCAAAATTAATGGGACAAATTTCAATTACCTTTGATTCAGCCCCCTTCCTGATCCAACCAATTTTGTAAGGTATGGGATGTTTTTCTGTCTTTAAACCCAATTTTTCCACCATTGTCTTAGACACAATGTTCTCACTGCTGCCACTATCAATGATCACATCACAAACTTTCTGATTCACAGTGCACCGGGTCTTGAAAATATTATGTTGTTGAGGCAACTCTTCTTATTTTGGTGCCAGCAACAACCGGCGGATAACCAATGATCTCTCAAGTAATTCGCCTTCATCTTCCCTAGTCACATCCTCTTCTTCCTAAGTAAGTGTATTTTCTTCGAAATTATCTTGTGACTGCTCTTCGTCTCCTTCTTCTGCTTCTAAAAAATTAACAGTCCGTCTTTGAGGGCACTGGTTAGAGAGATGCCCAGATTGTCCACACCTATAACACTTATCCTTCCGAGGCTTTGCATAGGGATCTTGAGACATTTCTTTACGGGGCTTAGTTGCTTCAGATTTCTGCAAGGAGCCACTACTGGCACCAGCTTCCAGATGAGGGTTGCTGGTTGGTTGCAGTGAGGAAGTCTGTTTTCCTTTACTTGCCATGGACCATGATTGGTCAAATGAAGAACCTCGAAACACTTGATTCTTGGATCTATCCAGCTGTGTTTCAACCCTTGTGGCTAAATTAACAGTATCTACCAAAGTAATGGCTGATTGCAAATTAACTCTATCTTGAATAGCCAGATGTAAACCACCAATATACCTTGCTGTTTGTTGTGCGTCAGTTTCCATAAGGTCATTGCGTGATGATAATCTGTAGAACTCTTCAGAATAGGCTTGAACAGTTCTACTTCCCTGTTACAATCTTGATACTACTGGAAAAGAACTTGTTCATAATTAGGGGGTAAAAATCTTGCTTTCAATAGCCGTTTCATTTTCATCCAAGATCTCATCGAAATCTTCCTTTGTCGTGCTCGTGACATTTGAACTTGTTCCCACCATGCAGAGGCTCCACCTTTCAGCTTGTAGGCAACCAATTTGACTTTTCTTTCTTCAGGAATCTCCATATATTCAAATATCTCTCTACCTCGTTCAGCCAATCCAAGAAATCCTATCGAGGTGCCCATTGAAACTGGGTAAATCAATCTTCATACGGTAGTCTCTATTTAGACCTTGATTATTACGTCTTGGAGGATCATGTTCCCCTTCAAGTTCCCCAAATAAACCTTCTGCATAATCTTCATCATCGCTGGAATTTTCATCAAATACTTGACGTTGATTTCGGTGCATAGGGCCTCAATTATTGTCTTGCCTATTGTTTCAAACGTTTCTTTCTCCCTGAATATTATTTAGATCCACCGCCAACCGATCAAGAGCTGCCTGAATGTTGAGTAATGTTTGCTGGGTCTGTTGTTGGAATTCCACAAACTCAGCCCGTGTAAGAGCCTCTCTTTCACGCTCACCGTCGCCAAAGGAATTGCCATTGTTTTGTGAGTTAGTCATCAGACCAAGGAATAACGAGGCTCTGATACCAACTGATGCAGGACAGAAAATAAACTAGAAGAATAACACCGTAGTCTGCTAGTGAGACCTTGAATCCTTAAGGAAATTGAAACTCTCAAAGAGAGATTTATAGATAAGTTTCTGCTGGAAGTTGAGAATGCCTAACCAAGGGTACAAGCCACCCTTACATAGCTGTAGAATCAGTAAACTCAAGAGTCTAGACTTATTAGATGTGACCCTTGGATGATACATGAATGCAAAATAACTCACACATGAACCTGGAAGGTACATGGATGGGTTATAATAAATAGAAACATTAAATTAAATGCACAACTAAATGCATGGACAGTAACTGAAACACTTATTACTCCAAATCTTATCCATCAGTATTATTCCTCTTCATCAGTCTTATCTTGTCACATCCAAAAGAGAAATTTGGTTGGCTTCTTGCATGAGTGATAAAGAAGTGTTAATAGAGAAATATTTTAGATGCAATTTTCACTAGTTTTAAGGAAGCAGACCTTCCACTTAGGCACTTGCTTAATTGTTTCCACTGCATCAGTCCTCCCCTATAATAAGTCAAATCTATAAAAGGAATGCCTAGAGGAGTGACACCCATTATGGAAAGTATAAAAAAAAATTAAAAATACGATGAAAATTCTATCACTATTGGTTTTTACTTGTATTATCTTTTCTTATGCCTTGTAGTTAAAGTTGAGGGAAGAAGAGAGACTGTTCTATGCAATTTTCTTTGAAAAATGGTTCCATTGGATCTCCATTATTGGATTATTTTTTTCTATTGGGAACTACTAATTCTTGACCGTTGATTGGACAATTGTTAAGCTGGAATAGCCTTGTTGAAGAGGCAGGTATTGTGGATTTTTAGGCTGCTAATTATTTCAAAACTCTAACACTAATTATTTTTAGGCATTGTGGATCTTTCTTTCCCCAAGCTCACTCTCTCCCCTCTTTTCTCTCTCTGGCGCGGCCAGCTCCGGCCAACTTCCCGACGACCAGAGGCCGGCGGCGGGTCCCTCTCGTCATCGCCGACACCCCCCAGACTCCCTACTTCTCTCTCTCTCTTTCTCTCTCTCTCTCTCTCTCTCGCTCTCTCTCTGTTACTCTCTCTTATCTCTCCTTCACTCTGCGCAACCACCAGCCACTAGCAGCACCGGCCACCACCCACCAACCTGAGCCACCACGTGACCCCCTCTCACCGGCGTTGACCACCGGCCGACGTCCCTGGCAGCTCAGCCCCTGCGCGTACAGTAACGACGCCAGAGGCATCTTGCTGTCTCGTCGGAGTCTGGCCAAGCTCCGGCGCTATCCACCTTTGAAAATAGGCGACACTATCGTGGCACGTAACGATCCGACGAAGGGTCGAAGCTAGGAATCTTCATTGTGAGTGGACTTTATTTTACGAATCTCTTCTGAAATTCATGTTTTACTTATTTGGTTATTTGAATTTGTTTGAGAAATAATAAAAGTTGAATTGGACCTTTATCTTGGAAGTGTTTTCTTAAATTATGATTTTTTATTTATTTATTTTGGTTGTCTTGAAGTTTGGTTTAGAAATATGATTGGGAGTTAGACATCTTTGAGTTTAATTGAAAAATAATAAAGTTAAGTGGACTTTTGTTTTTAAAAGTGCTCTCTTGAATTTATGATTTAATTAAATTTGAGTTTGATATGAGTATGAGATTTCCTTTAATTTATCTTAATGGGCAATGGTGTTTTGTTATATGAATGTATTTTGGAATATATATACATATATAGATATATCTGGAATGTAAAATGAGTTCATGGAAGGACTTAGATCCTTACGTTTTGCGGATTGGTTTCAATTAACAGTAGTTATACAGATTTATAAGGCGTTTTTATAAATTGCTAGATATGTACGTTTGAAATGAGGTAATCTTGAATTGTCGGACTATCTTGTTTGAACTCGAACGTTTTTTATTTTAAAATGAACAGTTAAAATCATCCTAGTAGTACCCTCTATGAATAGGTATAAATTGCTCTGCACTTGCCTAGAGATGACTCGGCGGTGTATGATCAGCATTACATATTCGCTCTGCACTTGCCTAGTCGGCAGTGTATGACCAGCATCATAAGCTCTACGTGCATGTCTGACCAGCAGTTTCCCGGGTACTAGTAAAATGTGATTTTATACGGCTTTGAGAGCTTTCTTTGATTATGTTTAAAGTTGTAAAATTTAATACTTTGACTATTAGTGTTTTTATTTGAGGATTTAATTAACATTATCTTCTAACTTGTTTTGTGGGAAACTTTGAAGTATCTTGTATACTTGAGTTATTTAAATCTATGCGTTTGAAGGTTCCATGATGTTTTCAGAAAGGTTTGAAAATTGTTTTAAAATTAGAGAATTTTAAAGGAAAAATCGAGTTTCGATGTTTACGAAAAACTTCACGCTATTAAAACCTTTTATGTTCACTCACCGAGACTTTTCTTTCACGTTTCGTTTATTTTTGGTTTTAATTTTCCCCAGGTAGGAGCAGTCGAGCCAAGAGGAGCGTCGAGCCATTTTGAAAACGTTTGAGGATCTTGTAGGCTAAAGTCCCCTTTTATTTTAGTTTATTTTATTTTATTTGTATAAAAACTTAAAATGGCTCTGATAACCTATAAATTTAGTTGTATTTATCTTTGAATGAGTCAGAGACCCTTATATCCTTTGTGGTAGAGGTAGCTGAAAGACATAGAAGTGTTTTTCTACAGGTTTTAAAAAGTTGGGTTAGTCCAAATTCAGGGGAGGTTCTGCCGAATTTTCAGTAGAATTTTCCTTGACTTTGGATCACACAAGACCACTCCAGATTTCAGGGTGGAATCCGAAGGCAGTCCTGTCAGAAGAACAGTGACTAAGAGTGGGAGTGAGGGCTTTTATGATGCTTTACCACCCTAAAAGAAGAGGTTCTTGGGAAAGGCCATGGCATATTAAGAAAGAAGAGAGAGGGAGGGTGACAGGACCGTCCCCGGATTCCATCATGAAACCCGGAGTGATTCTGTGGGATCCAATACAAAGGAAAATCCTACCAAAAATTCGGCAGAGCCTCCCCTGAAATTGGACTAACCTATACTTGTAAAACTGTAGAAAAGCACTTCTATCAAGCAATAACCGCCTCTACCACAACCAAAAGGGTCTTAGACCCATCAAAACATAACTTAGTCGAAGGTTCCAAGTTCAGATATCAGAGCCACTTTTACATTAAGTGTTACACTAAAGACTAAAGAATTTAACAGGATGGACATAAAGCCTACAATGTTCGTGGAATGAAAATGGGAAGTATGCCTCGATGTAGATGACTTGACCTCCACCACCACTACTACTTGGGGGAAAAATTTAAAACAAAATAGAAAAAAATGTGAGATAAACTCAATAAGTTGACATCAAAAGATTTAATAGAGTAAACCTTTCGAAATCTCATTTTCCAAGAAGGTTAACCAATCTTTCTCAAAACAATCTTAAATTTTTAAATCCCTCTGTTTTAAAACGCTTTCATAAATGCGTTCAAGGTTGTTAGTATAACTTAATAAATCAAACTGAAGTATAATTAATTTATCGAAAATTCAAACACTAAAAATATTGAATAAATTATAAATATAAGATAAATAATTGAATTAAATCCATATAATACATTTATAAGACTCACACCAAGTCAATTACCCACAAAACCTGTCATACATGCATGTGTAGAACCAAAAATCTGTCATACTCATGCAGAGCCAATAATCCTATCTTGCGTGCACGAAGTGTCACCCCTAAAGGGCTAAGCATCCTGACATACGGCCCAAAGCTTATGTGTGTACCGTGATGGATCCCAAAAACCTATCAAATCCGATTACCTGGAGCATACTGAAAAGGTGGTTTGAAACTATTTCTCATAACCAAATTCATAATTTCTTTTCCCACCGATAGAAAATATCTTTATAACAATCCCAGAACTTTAAATCCTCATACCAAAATGCATAAGCACATTTAATAAAACAGTCCTCAATAAATCAAATTCAAAAGCCTTTTTATCACCAATAGTCCCTCTACTTTCACTCAAACATCAAATTGGTCCCTAAAGTGCATTTTCAATCAATTTCATCCCTCATATTTGCCATCGAACATCAATTTGGTCCCTAAACACACTTTGAAAATTTCCCGAAAATTCCTATGGACTCGTCTTGACTACTACTATTTTTATATGGGGTCAAATTATCAAATTGATTTTTCAAAAAATTTAGAATTCCCAAACTAATTCTCAAAATTTTCTACAAAATACTAAACGTCAATTTTATAATTTGACCCCATAAAAATAGTCGTAGTTAAGATGTGTTCGTAGGAATTTTCGGGGAATTTTTTTGTATCCCGAGCTATTTTTGGCAAATTTTCAAAGTTTGTCTAGGGACCAAATTGATGTTCGATGACAAAGATAAGGGATGACATTGAGTGAAAATGCACTTTAGGGACCAAATTAATGTTTTGGTGAAAGTTGAGGAACTATTTGTGATAAAAACCCAATTCAAAATACACAAAACCAATCAAATCTTTCTAACCATAAACCAAAGTATGAAATAAACCATACGCATAAACTAAAAACTAGAATTCTTTTTAAAAAGAAACCCACCAACTCAAGTAAATTAACATGTAACTCTATGTTTTAAAACTTATCCATGAAAATATTTGAAATCTGAATCCAACATCATTTACCAATTCCCAAATCGAATTCAAGATAATAAAATAGTTTAATTAATTACACATGGCGATTTATTACTGGACTGTGACACCAGATCCCCAAGCTGACATGGCATCACAATTATAGGTAAGTTTCTCTCGAATGAATCACTATTAATGTAAATTTTAATGCTTAATTATTCTCAGTTAATTGAGTATTAAAAATATTAGGGTTTTTTTTTAAGTCCATTTCATAAAATAAATTGTTTTTAAGGCCCAACCGCTACAGTGAAGTACTGTAGCGGCCCACTTTTTAACAATCCTTCAGCTACAGTGACGGCATTACTGTAGCAGAACACTGTATTGCGCTACAATAACTTTTTTGTAAGTTTTTTTTCAACGCTGTTTTTGTCACATTTTAAAAAAAAAAAACAGTAGTTATTTTCAATTTTTCACTATGCAAAAAAACCTAGAAACAAATTTATGCAAATTATAGCCCAACTTACATATACAAATATACAATCATAGCCCTTACTTACATATTGTTACTAACGATTAGTAACAACCATAGCCCCACTTACATATTGTTATTGTTTATCAGTAACAGTCATAGCCCACTTATATATTGTTACGACAAGCAGTAACAACCATAACCCTCATTTATATATTGTTACTGACAAGTAGTAACAACCATAGTCCCACTTACATATTGCCCCAATTATATATTGTTATTGCTTGTTAGTAACAACCATAGTCCCACCTACATATTGTTACTGCTTATCAGTAACAATTATAACTCAGTTACATATTGTTACTGATTTGTCAGTAACAATCATAGCCTCACTTACATATTGTTACTGACAAGTAGTAACAACCATAGCTCCACTTACATTTCACCTCTTCCTTCCCATGGCCTCCGTTCGTCCATCTAGTCACCGATATGAGGCCTCTTGAGGAGTTCACAGGGTGTCCTTCTTTGACTGAGTTGCTCGCAATTGTTGGGTTTGAGAATATGGATGAAAAAGCTCTGCTTTTGAGTGATGAGGGAGGTGGTGGTGGTGGTGATGGGTTTGTTGGGTCTGGACCATGGAGTTAAATTTTGAAAATTTCGGCGAAATTTCGGCGAAATTTTCGTTTTTTGGGGGTCCCGAAATTTTATACCATATTCGTTAATTTTCGTTAACTTTTCGCCGAAATTTCGAAGCTGTTTCATGTGCAATTTTGTAAAATGTCGGCGAAATTTCGCTACTGTCTCTGCCCTTCGGTCGTCCACATCACCTTGGCGCCGAGAAAGTCGTCTTCGATGGTCTGGTTGTTGGGGTCGAGCTTGAGGACGATCTCGTTGTGCTTTTTGCCGGTGACGAGGTGGGGGAGGAGGCGAGCGACGACGCGAGGCTGGCTGAGGAAGGAGGGATGAGGCGAGCGGGTTGGCTGGGGAAGGAGGGATGAGGCGAGCGGCAGGCGCGGGCGGCGCAAGGAGTGGGCCGGTTTTGGTCGCGGGAGGTGGGCGTAGATCACTGGGCGTCTGGGCAAGGAGGGAGAAGGAAGGGAAGAGTGGAAGACCACTGGGCGTCTGGGCAGTTAAATGGAAGTAAGGCAATATTTACTGGTTTTCCAATTTTTGGTTTTTTTTTTTTTTTTTGTCTTAGTTGAGTTGCGGTTGGCAGGTGCAAGTAAATCTTTATATGGGAAAATTCAGATATATCATATATGTTGGAAATATTATCTTATGGAAACTCCAGAAGGTGCAGCAGGAAAAAAATATTCACACCACTTATTTCAA
>JAOTRM010009934.1:0-14462 GCA_028570905.1 Dryas integrifolia
TTGTTTTCAAATTTCATACCAAACACGTTTTCAAATTTTAAAAATTGATTTTGAAAACTCACATTTAAAAAAAAAAAATCTTAATTTTTGAAAAAAAAATTTGAGTTGGATACCAAACGGGCCCTTAGTATCCCACTTTTTTAATTTTTTTTCTCCTTTCTCAGCAAAACTCTCCTAATTATTTCCTGCAAGTTTCTACACAAAACATGATGCAGGACAACACAAGGTGGGTGTTTCCTATGATTATTGTGGGCTCAGGATGACAGAATTTTTAAGAAATAGAATAATTTTAAAGAAAAAAGAGGTTTATTGGGCTGCTCTAAGTTTGGAGAAATAAGAGAGTGGAGAAGAATGTAGAAAGAAAAGACAGAAGGTAGAGGAGAAAACAATGCACCAAGCCTTCAAGAACACTTAATTTTCATTCATCAAAATCTGATTTGGTATACATAAAATAGCCTTATTTATAGGCTTCAAATATATCTCCCAAAGACTCCTAAAAATACCAAAAGAGTCAAAAGACTTATTAAAATACTAAAAGACTCATTAATACTTAAAGACAATGTATTTCCTAGATTGGCTCTTTAACATGTTTATTTATTTTTATTTT
This sequence comes from Dryas integrifolia, assembly GCA_028570905.1. NCBI lineage: Eukaryota > Viridiplantae > Streptophyta > Magnoliopsida > Rosales > Rosaceae > Dryas > Dryas integrifolia. The sequence goes on from JAOTRM010009934.1 coordinate 608, forward strand.
CTTATTTTTCTGATTCTTGCACTACCATGGTACTTCGTTTTAGACTCGAAAGGCCTTATTGCTTGATATGATCCAATGGACTTAGTCTTGGGATCCAAAGAGGATACTTTTTTTCTAACCAAGATGTAGGTACTGCATCAAAACACAGTCGTGGGAAACAGAAAGCATTCACATTCCCACAACCTGCGCAGAAACAAACCTAAAACAGAAAAGACCCGCCAATTAAAATTTTGTACCACAACAATCATGTACCCCTTCTCTGAGGTCCAAATCAACAATCCAATTTTGAAAATTTATGAATTCTCTGAATTAAACAAAAGACATCACCAATCCCCAAGAACCCCAACAAACTAAATGGGGTTTTTCCTCTTTCTCACTGAGATTTAAGCTTTGAAGATCAACAACTAAGCTGCAAAATCACAATCATATATAAATACTTCTTGAGATTTACCAGCTAATGAACCAAACCCCAAGTCACAAATTCTAGTCTTGCATATATACTCTACGTGAGCTCCTTGAATTATCTTACCTACTTTCTTTTTGGTGAAAATATAAGTCTCTATATGGTCTTTAATAACTAATGCCCTAAAATCAATTATTTGATCCAACCATCGGTGAGCGTGGGCGAGCAGGACATCAAAATTGTATGTATGTATGTGTGTGTGTGTATATATATATATATATTATAATTATATGCTGAAATTCCAGTAATTCCAGGGGCTAGGGTTTAGAGCATCACACATAACAAATGGGAATAATTCCAACGATACTGTATGAATTGTCCAAATTTCTCATAATCCAAATCTAAATAATAAACAAAAGCAACCAAATCTATGAATATATCTAGCTCTGGGACCGATTCACTAGAAAAAGAAGAAAAACTAAAGGATAGGCAAGTACTAATAAAAAAAAAAAAACGAATAGGCAAGTATAATTGAGCAAATTGATTCACTTTCCCAAATATCACAACCAAAATGTAAGGGCTATGAAAGCCTGCGTACCTGAATTGAGAGAGAGAGAGAGAGAGAGAGAGAGAGAGAGCGCGATCGATTGAGCAAGAGAGAGAGAGAGATTCAGATTTCAGAGCAAAACAAATGTTTGGCGGGAATGAATTTCTGAAATTTACAAGGTTCTTTTTTAGTTTGAGTCGGTCTGGACTTTTATTTGCCGCCTCGTGAAAGCAAAAATAATTAATTTTTTAGATTTTTTTTTTCAAAATCCAAAATGAAAAATGGGTTAATTACGTATAAATACTTCAATTATACATCACTTATCAAGTTGGTACCTTAGGTTCAAAAACTTTCATTCGAGTACATCAACCTCAATAACTCGTCAACTTAGTACCTTAGTTACTTTGATCGTTAGGAAGACCGTTAACTGCCTACATTGCGCTGATGTGGCATATGTGGACCTACCACTAAACATTGACTTGTCTTTTAAAAAAAGCCACATAAACAAAAAACAATAAAAAAATCAATAAAAATGATATAAAATAGAAAAAAAATAATTGAATTTTGAAAAAAAAAAAAAAAAAGGCAAACAGAAACCCTCATCCTTCCTCCTCCGTCGCATCGCCGACCCAACCCACCCACCTCCCTCTCCGGCCATTGGCCGACAACCCCCTCCCCCACATCGGCAACCTTCTATCGGCCGCATCTCTCTATCTCTCACTCTATCTCTTTCTTTATGTCACTCTTTTTCCCTCTCACTCCAACTGCTCCACGAGCTCGGCTTCCTGCCTCGACGAAGACGACTAGCTGCTCCGCGAGCTCGGCTTCTTTCCTTCCCCACCACCACCCCGTCCACCCCGTACCCAGCCCCCGTCCCCAACCCGGCCACCCCAACCCAGCCCCTCCCTAACCTCATACCTCTCGTCTCTCTCTCCTCTCACTCTCCAACCATAACAACAAAAACCCAGTAAGCAATTAAATAAATTCGAAACAAAAACCAACAAAAACAAACCAAAATCGCAAATCATAATCCAAAAATCAAAACCCAAAACTCAAATAAAGCAACAAACCAATTCTTTTGTTTTCCAAACCATTTCTTGGTTATGAATGTAAATCAGAGAAAAAGGAAGGGAGGAGAGGGAGAGAAAAAGAGAATGATAGAGATCAAAAGATGGGAAGAGAGAGAAAGGAATATCATGCCTCTCCCTCCTTAGAGAAACACGTAACCCAACTCTTTTGAATCCAAACCCAGATCCACATGGCCGATAATAATAGAGGTGGCGACAGTGGTGCTCCACCAGACGAAGAGAAGAACAATGGAGCCAGTGGTGGTGGTGATGATGCGCCACCTGAGGAGGAGGAGAAGAAGAAGACGATTGTTGATCCAGACATGTTGATCTGCTTGCTTCAGCCTTTTCCTGCCCATTCTGATCCTGAATACATCGAAATTTGTCACCTTCTCCTCTCACGCAAGGCCCAACCCTGCATTCATCGCCGCAGAGTACGCTTTTGTTTCTCCTTCTTCATTGAACACTTTACATAAATAAGCCACTAGTGGTGAGAGGGGTTGCCAACGGACAGTGCGACTGGGCTGGGTGGGTGGGTGGGGGGGAGGAAAGGGGAGGGAGAGGGCTAGGTGAGGCCGGGCAGGGGAGGGGGTTGGCTTCTTTTTTTGTTTTTTTTTTCAATTTTTTTCAATTTTATTATTTTATATAATTTTAAGGGTTTTGTAGATTTTTTTATTAATTTTTGTACATGTGGCTATTTTTAAAAGACAAATCAATATTTAGTGGTGGGTCCACGTGTGCCACGTCAGCACCACGTAGGCAATTAACGGTCCTCCTAACGGTCAAAGTAACACAGGTACTAAGTTAACGAGGTATTGAAGTTGATGTACCCGAATGAAAGTTTTTGAACATGAGGTACCAAGTTGATAAGTGATGCATAGTTGAGGTATATATATGTAATTAACCCATGAAAAATATAATGATAATTTCAATCCACTTTCAAAAAGGGTGCCGCTATTTAGACTCGACTTTTTTATTTCCATTCCCAGCACTTTAATAAAAATATAATTTTTCAATTCTACCCTAATATAAATTGACCTTCAAAGACTTTAAAATTTAATTCAAATTAAATTAAATTAACTTAAACCTATATCCAACATCAATTCTCCACTCACATCGCATCTCAACTCTCTGGCAAAACTCTAAACACACTATAACACTCTTCATATTGATGCAAACAAGTTTAATATTGACAAATGAATGGTTAAATTGTGGTTTGGGAGTCTTTAAATGAAGTATGCTTATCATTCCTTTGAGTTTTATTAGACTAAATTTTTATTTTGCAAAAATTGAAATCGCAACATGTTTGGCACACTAGAGCCAAACATGTTATGAGTCATTTGGTAATAAAGTACCGAACATAGTATTGTCCATTCTGCCATAAACTACCAAACACCTCTAAAAAATTTAGAAAAAAAAGGTGTTCGGTGGTTGCCAACCGAACATCCTTTTAATCGTTCGGTTATGTGCCGCTAAACATCCTTCTACCCGCTCGGTTGTTCGTCGCCAAAAATCCTTATTTTCTTTCCGTTAATTAGTGCCGAACAAATTCCGAAAAAAAAAAAATCAAAACTCTCCCTTTTGTGTTCAAGTTCAACATTAAACAACTAGGATTCAAACTATTGCAGTTCAAAAATAAAAAATTTCATGTAGAGAGCAATGGGTGGTGGGTGGTGCGGTATTGGCATTGAGTGTTGGGTGATGGTGATAGTGATGGTGTTGGGTGTGTTGTTGGGTAACACAGAGAATGCACATTAAGCTATTTATTCGTGTGGACACTTCATCTTTGGCTAACACAAAGCCTACACTTCTTCTCCTTTTATATTTTAAAATCTTCTGGTCTTTTTCAGTAGTCTTGGAGGCATGGAGCTTAGGACCAAATCCTTTCTTAACCACTCTCATCGAACACACAGCTTTATCTGCAGGAGGCTCATAATTAGTTTCAAAACTTAATATGGAATCGATCAGTTAGCGCAGCACCCATTGATGTTTCCCCCTCTGCTCCGTTGAAAAAATGCTCAATAACTCCTTCATGACTTTCCAGCACTCCTAAAACCTTCTTTTCATCTTCTGATGACTCCTCAAGTTCCTCCTTTTCAGAATCAGTTGAGACCAAAGAAATTTCATTTTCTAGAATAGCAGCCATGTTAGGATTGTTAAACTCTTCCCCAAAATTTAGAGTATCCAAAGATCTATGATTAAAAATCATTTTATTCAACTCATTTGAACCTTCATCTACAAAAAAATTAATTCCCTCGATTCCCTCTAATTGTTCTGGACCCTTAGTCATGTCTGCATCTTCAATTACACGGGCTTTTCGAGTTTCCCCACAACTTTCTAGTTCCCAGTTAGCAACTTCCCCTTCTGCTCCTTCTTCTCTTTCGTTACAATCAAGATCTGTATCAGAAACAAGAAGATTAGAGTTCTTAAGCTTCTCCAAGACCAGTTCTCCTTGCTTGCACAACTGGGCTCCAAAATTCTCTGGTTTAAGAACAGTAAATTTGTCAACTAGATCTTTCCTGCCACCAAATCTTGAGAGGAAATTTGATTTAGCTAACTTTGGCCAAGTTACTTCAAATCCTTTCAACCCACTTCTAGAAGCTGATCCAGAATTAGAGGTCATTTCAAAAAGGGCTTCCACTTTATTAATAATAACTTCTTACTGGACTCCCATCTCTTTCAAAACTGACCTATTAGCTTTTCCTTAAAGAGTTGGGGCCAAATCCAATTTAGGCTCACTCACACCTCCAATTTACTTTTCCATAAAACCTACTTGCTCTTTAGGATTCTGCCTTAACTTTTCATTAATATCTCCCAACACCCTTCTAGGAAGTTATCTCCAGCTACCTTTCCCATTGCAAGAGGCTAATTAATTTTTGAGAGCTGCACCTCGTCTTCTATCAAAAGTCCCAATATTTCGTCTAGGAAATTGTCCCATAATAATTGCTTATGCGGTTCCTCTTTCCCAACTCCCCCACCACTCCGTGTCACAACAATTGATCCATTTTCTAGGAATGTTCGCTAGTAAGTAGTGGCCTTTTCACCTTTCAAGAGATCTTCAACAATATCATTAATATCCCCATGTTTTTCTCTATTATCAATGCTTACATTTGTCCCGCCTTCGTAAGACTGTTCAGTTCCCAAAGCTGTCTCTTTGCTTCAAAGACTATTCATCTTTTTCTGTCATCTCTTTCTACCACGTGTAAACCCCTGATTGTTCCTTTCAGACTGACGAGCCTTCTCACCTTCCCCCGCCTGACTCTTTACCGGATTAGCTTCTGTATGAATCTTCTGAAGATTCCGGCCGCCATCTACGGTGGTCTTCGTACAACTGAGACTAGTCGGATTTTGATGCTAAGAACTCCAAATTCTCCTGCCAGTTTAATGAATTCCGGAAAAAAATCATTATTAACCTCTTTCACTCTGATTCTTACTTCCAACAAGTTCTCAAAGTTCAACGTTATGCGATCAATCTGGATTAAGCCACCACATGTATTCCCAATTAACATGAAAACATGCTCCGTCCACAGGTTTAGTGGTAACCCTTCCACTGCAATCCACCCTTCATAAATTACAACCTTTCATTGATAAATATAATTGCAATTCTGATTCCATTTTGAAAGAATCACACTCGTCTCACCTTCAAAGGAAATCTTCCCTAACTCTACTGTCTTTCTCACCTCCACTTCTGTATGGCAAGCAAATAACGCTCTATTAATTTGGAAATGATTAAGTCAAATTTGGAATTCCAACACCTCCGAGATAGATTTCTCAACTAAAGACCATGTTAGATGAACCTCATGTCTTTCGCATACGACCATACGCTCCCATGTAGTATTTTCTCTCTTGAGATACTCCGTTTCTTTCGACTCTCCTCTGTGGTTCCAATAACTGCCACCCATCACCTTGAAATCTATGTTCAGTGATTCTAAATTTCTTGATACCATCTCTTTGTAAGTAACCTGTGGATTTACCCTTGAAACAGCCTTTTCCAAAGACTTGCTAATTTGCAAAAACTCTGTCTTCTTTTGTTTCTAGTACATAAAAGACTATAAGCTTACCTCCAATTTTCTCCAGCCCACTACACCTTGGCCTTTTGGAAGAATAATACTTCTCACCACACCCTTCGCACCACACTCATAAAGCCTCAGGAAAGACCCATGTTTTTTGCTATACCTCTCCAACAACAGCTGATAATGAGGACCTCTATAAGTTTTGAAAAGCTCATTTTCCTGTTCCTTTCGAGCTTCCCTTACTTGATCGATAATCCACGCAGCACCCCCTAACCCAACACCAATTTGATAACTTTTTAACCGGTTTCTTTCTGTGATCAAAATGATCTCACCCCTTGAATTCATGTCTAACTCGATGAAAAAACTTTTGAATTCTATCCTAAAGGCTCTTGAGGCAAGTTTAAGACTCACCTCTCTCTGTTCTCTCTCTCTCTCTCTCTTAACTTCTCTCTTCTATCTCTTCTATCCTAAAACCTATAAGAGCATCTCCAGTCATTTCCCCAAATCTAACTTTTTTTCCTAAACTATCTTCAAATTGAAGAAAAATATAAGGAAATGACTGGAAATGCTCTTATAGGTTTTGGACCCCGCCCAAAATCCTAAGCGATGTACGATTGATCGGTCCATAATATAAATTTTTGTAAAAGTTTTGTTTGACGGATTAATTGACATCCTTTTACTTATTATTCCACACCATTTAAACTACGCAATAGAATCGGACTCGATGTCATTGTCATTCAATGGCATGGTTATTATTAGAAAATGGTCGAATAAACACAACAACATTTTAAACTTTTTGTACGATCTTCCATCAACTTGATATATGAAACAAAATTTATAATAATAATTAAATATATACATTTTGTGCACATCGAATATGATGAGTGTATAGATTCACGTCTTATCCACCAGTTGGATTGGCTCTCTTAGTCACACAAATATCTTATCTCTAAACAGTCCACGCAAGTTTGAAGGTGAACAAAAGAGAGTTAGACAAAACCTAAATGCTCGTTCAGTTATGAAATGCTTATTGAATACCAAGAACACTATTATGACTACACCATATGGTCAGTCCTATTTATAGTGGCTTGGTCACTTTAATCCTTGTTGGAGTAGGGGTGGCTGACTGACCATGAGCGGAGCCCATTTAATTTTAGGCTCCAACTACATTTTAATTAAAATACAGTTGGCACCGTGGAAATTCATAGCAAAACTATAATTTGCAACAAATGTCATTCGTTACAACAAGGGTCGCATATACTAAGTCACAATTTTTTTATATGACGTGTCATGTTGTTAGTGGCAAACTTGCGATGAATTGTGCATCACAACCCAATGCTAAGAATTCTGGCATTGTAATTTGTGTTATATATTCTGAAAAATTGATTTTAACTAATTTTTAAACATTTGCATATTAATGCAACAATCAATTTGTTGCAAATTCATAAATTTAAATTATTAAAATAATTAATTTTAATTACTTAATATTCAAAAATTGGCATAATGATGAAATAATGAATTGGGTTCAAACTCATCTTAATCAATTTAATTCTTTTAATTAATCAAAGGGTGTCCTTGTGCATTGGTTAGGATCAAATGGATGGTGCAGTGACCCGCCAATAGGCCCAAAAGGTTTTAGGCCCAAAAGGTTTTAGGCCTTTAGGTAAATTGTGAGCCTAGTATATTTGGAATAGGGTTGGCCCAACCCATCCAACCCTTAGGGCCAAAGTGGCCTATGGTTGGGTAAGGCATGGGTCCTTATTTCCTAGGGTAGGATAATGCATAAATCTACACTCGAGTTATTGACTGTCCAAACGAGATCTTATAGGAAAATCCTATATGTCAATTCTATGCAATAAGTTCTTCATATATAAAAGATTTTCGTATAAAATCTCATCCTAATAAGCTTATTATATCAATAATGCTAGTTGTCCCACATTTGTTTTCTCACATTTGTATCTCATCTGATATGTCATTATTTTATTAGAAGGTATTTTTTTTTTTTAAGTTTTATTTTTTAATTTATAATATCTAATGTATGAATGTCATGTAAAATAATATAAAATTATGTTATAAAAATATGATAAATGTAGCATTACTGTTATTATATATACTAAGACTCTCATATAGGATCCCGTTCGGACAATATATAGATAGTTTTGGTATGGATGCGAGAATCCTTGCCCCACGTGTAATGTAACCTGACAGGACGATTAAGAGTGCTCCATGTTCCTACCTCTAGACGGTAACACGTCACAAGTGCTTAACCGAGCGAGCACAAGTTCCCCTTTCCTTCTCCACAAAACCTCATCGTTTTGTTTCTCTTCCTTTTTCCTTCTTAAAAGCAAAATTTTCAGTTTTTTCGGTCCTTCTCTTTCCTAGGGTTTGGATTCGATGGCGAAGAAGAGAAAGTCGGACGCCACGCGCCTGGACGAGGTGGATCGGACCATGTACACCACTTTCTGTAGTGCCGCAAACTCTCTGTCGCAGCTTTATACCCAAGCCATGAACCACCAGCGCCTCTCTTTCCAATCCGGTGAACGTCACGCGCTGGTTCACCTCTCTCTCTCTCTCTCTCTCATATACTTCCTTTTCAAGCTTTTGGTTTCATCTGATCATTAATATATGTGTATATATCTATTTGTATATGAATTATGAATACATGTTACGATCTGTTTGGTTGTTGGGGAGATGGAAAACAAAACCTCCAGATTGCACAAACAGTAAACTCACTTGAGTATTAGAATTTCTTATTTGATTCCAATACTTTCTCTTATGAATATGGCACATAATCAGCTCGATAGTTTGATACCCTCGAAAAGATTGTATTTACACTAATGTGATATGTCTTTCATAAAGAATTTTACTTAGTTTCACATGTAATCTTATAAAGAAATTAAAGAATGCTACTTTCCTAGGAACTGTGTGAGAAAAAAACCGGCTTTGTGAAATTTAGGATTTTCTTGAATAATCTGACTCATTTAGTATATTAATAGATTTTAATGGCCTTGGCCACCACTATCAGGCAACAAAACTAAGAGGTTAACTGCTTGACCCTTGGCTCAGGGGATTTAGAAATTTACTCTCTTACATAAATTAAGTCACTTGAGTATTTGAATTTCTTATTTGGGGCAGCGGTGGTGAAATTTTTTAAAAAGCTCTACACTGGCAAGGGTCAGACGAGCCCAGGAATACAAAGCTCGGATTGGATAAGTAGAGGTAGAGCTGCTTGGCTGGAAGGGCCCTTTGAGGAGGAAGAAGTGGAGCTGGTTGATATTTTTATTGCAACAAATAAGTTCCCCATGCTGGAAATTTTTTTCTTTTGCTGTGTTTAACACTGCTGGGATTATCTTGAGAGTTTTTGAGTTCTTTATGGGAGTGGTGAATGCAATAGAAATTGCAACATTTATCTGCTGAATCACCCGAAAGCTGGAATGTTTGAAGTTAAGCAATTGCCCACCCATCAGTTTGGTTTCTGCAGTCCCAAAAAAAAAAAAAAAAAAAAAACCATCAGTTTGGTTCCAGTTTGTATAAGGTTTTAGCAAAATTTCTCTCTCTTAGATTATGGAGGTTTTTGGTGATACAATTAGTTATTGTTAAGAGGCAGGAAAATTTTAAATGAGTGTTGACTGCTGGTGGCCAATGAGGTGATGGAGTATAAATTGTTTAGGAAAGAGGGGTTGGTCTTTATGATTGACCTTGAAAAGGCCTATGATCGAGTTTGAGTTGGGGGGTGGGGTTTCTAGATTCTGTCTTGGTGCCAAAAGGGGATGGAGGACCTCGATGATGGGATGCTTGTCTCTGGTGAAGTTTTAGGTTACGATTAATGGAAAGCCAATGGTATGTCCATTTCCTAGCATTGCGAAGCGGGCATTTCCTAGGATAGTGTAACAGCCATTTTGTAGGATCTATTGTTTCATATGGTTTTTTTGGTGGGTTGTCACAGACTCAGCACCTTTGTAAGTTTTGTTTTTAATTATGTGGTGATGTTTGCCGTTCCGGTGTGTGTTGCTTAGGGTCTGTGGAGCTTGTTCTTTCAAGGAGTTATTCTTAGAGTGTGCAAATTTTAGATGCAGCGTTGCTGGTCAATGAGGTACTGGAGTGTAGATTGTTGAGGAAAAAAGGGTTGGTTTCATGATTGACTTTTAAAAGGCCTATGACCAATTGGGGTTTTAGGAGGTGAAAGAGTTTGGAGGAGGATTGAAGACCTGGATGAGAGAATGCTTGTCTTTAGTGAAATTTTCAGTTATGAATTATGATTAATTGAAAGCCAATGGTATGACCATTTCCTAGGATCTATTGTTTCATATGGTTGTTTGGTAGTTTGTCAGCACCTTAGCAAGTTCTGTTTTTTCGTTTTGTGGTGAGGTTTACTGTTCTGGTGGGTGTTGCATAGGGTCTATTGATCTTTGTTCGTTGTTGGGTTGCTGGTTGGGAGCTCTTTTGTAATGTTTCTTGTGCCGGCTTTGTTTAGGCTATCTTAGGCAGCCTTTTTGGAGATTTTAGTTTAGATACTGTTGACTCACTCTTCTATTTTAATTTTTATCATCATTTCTTGTAGGGAAATTTAAAATGCATTATCAAAATTAAAGGGATATTAAGTTAAGTCCCGTAAATTTGTATGCTAATTGAGCATTTAAAATGTCTCCATGTCCTCTGACTACATGCTTTCTGTTTTGTTTTTGTTTTCCCTTTGTTTCCTAGCACCTTTTGGTTTGGGAGGGATGGACAGAGGGTGAGTGGACGATTGATGGATTTATATCTCACTTTCAACATCATTAGCTAGAACTACTAAGATTTTTATTTATTTTTTTTATTTGGTACTTTGGTAGAATTTAAGAGCAATTATGATCTGGAAGTCGATCCGGGGCAAGTGTTTGGATCTATTATGACATAGCCGTGAGATGTTTAACAGACCCTTTGAATTGATGCAAATCTATGTATTGGGATTGTCTTTCATTCTAGGGATTAATGATTCCCATTTTGTAGCTCATTATTTGTTTATAGAGATCCTGGCATACACTCATATTCTAAAAGAATCACCTGCAGCTGTTGTTATAGAAAATCTTTGGCTTTTTTGTGCTCCTATTGTTATCTACTTATTGGAATAAAAGTTAGTTCCTGCTGTAATTTCTTGCTTTGGCAATATAGAGAAATGTATTTTCACCTCCAAAATTGTTGTAGTCTGCAAATTGTACGTTGCTGTTGGGATGGCGTCCCTGAGTATGGTAGTCCTGGATTATTTTCCGTCATTCTTGGAATATTTGTTCTGAACTCTGAATTGAAATGAAGTGTAGAATGTACTTTCATATGACACTTCTGTAGCTGAAGAGTTGGTTTCGATTGTAACTCTGTTTTTTTTTGTGTGTTTTCTGTATACTAAGATCCACCTTTTCTTAGTGTTAATTTGTACTTAAAAAAAAAAAAACATTTAAAGGAAGTATCATATGTCCTGACTGATTTGTCATGCCTGAGATGTGATTCTTCTCTTCATGCAATACTTCAAACAATTTATTTTGGATAGTTGCACAGACTTTTTTAGGTTGTTCTCATTCTCTGGGAGTTAATACTTTACGAATGTTCAATATAGATAGGATCTAAATGTTACTGATTTTCAATTCATCTGAAGTATTTATTTGGAACATTTTTCTTGTTGATGTTTCTATTGTGCTTCATTTTCTTTTCTTCCGTTTTAATTTTTCCCCCTTTCTGCAGGAGAAGCTTTATCAGTGGATTTTGAGACAGCAAGAGGAAGGGTCAAGGATGACAACAGTTGATATAGTTGCTTACTTGCAGGTTCTTTTTTTTTTTTTTTTTTTTCTACTTTTAAGTCACTTCGTTGATTATTTTAGTTATTGACAGTGGTGAGATCAACATTGCTTTGTTTTGGTTTAAGGAGTTTGGGAATTTTGCTACCGTAGTAGGTTTAGTGGTGGCAGGTTGAGACTGGAGAGGGAACTGTTGTTGAGTTGGGGTAGTGGGTTTGATGATGATATCAGTAATTAGTCTTAGCTTGGCTAGTTCAGCATATAGACAAAAAGTCGCATCACTGTTGTCCATCTGGCTTTATAGACAGCATCCAGGCTGAGGTTTACATTGACTCGATTTTAAAAATCAGCCTAGTCGATTTAAACATTTAATATGCTCAATTGAATAAATTGGAAGTACTTGATGAAATTACAAAATTTTACGAGGTTTAAGGAGCAAGATAGTACTTTTAAGCCTAGAGAAAACCCCACCTCCGATGTCCTATGAAATGGTTTTCAGACAAAATGACTTGCATTTTTTAGCTCCTTTTACTAGGTAAGTTTGTATTTGTGAGCTCCATTATCCTGGGCTCTTCTGAACGCAGAGCATGGGGTATAAAATGATTTAGTTTCCATTGGAATATAAACTGACCTTTGATTGTTTTTCCATCTCTGTAGAATGAGCTTGAATATGGAACTGATGAGCCTCCAATGTCCCCGAGGCTCCCCTTTCAACATCAGCACTCGCAGGCTGCAGCGCACTCAGCTAATTTAGGACCTCCTATTTCTTCTAATCAGTTTATGCCAGGCACTATTGGGCAGGGAGTTCGCTCAGGGCATGTAGATCACCAGGTTAAGAACTCTGTCTTTTCAAATGCTCTCTCTAGCCCTGTTCGTCGGAGTCTTCAGTCCTATCAGTTAGCAGCACAGGGTGGTCAGCTTTCAAACAATTTCATGTCATCTGGAAATGGGGCTCGAAATAATGAGACCAGTTGTCCTCAAAATCAAAACAGGGATGCCAATTCCTCTCTCTCGAATGACTCCATGGACATGCATGCAGATAGTCCTGGCCATGAATATCCTTACTGAAAAACTTATCGAAGGAAAATGAAAGAGAGAGAGAGGGGAAGAATTTCCATTGATGGATTTTATGTGTGGGCAGAAATAAGAAGTGCTGAAATTTGTAGATAATCTGAACAAAGTTCATCTTTAGATTATTAATTATGTTTTGTGCTTCAACTATGCTTGTTAAGTTGGGGCCAAAATGAAAAGGAATTTAAAAAAAAAAAAATGTAATTGTAAGACATGAATTCCAATTAAGTTTTATGGATGCTTCGTCTTTTTAATAGAAATTAATACAGCTTATATCAAAAATACTTTTTCTTAATTGGACTATTTCTCAATCTCCCAGCTTGTCAAAGCTGCTCACTGTGTTTGTAATCGTACTTCTTGCCCCCTAGTAAATCTCAAAAGTTTGGGGTCTATATGTTATTCTTTCATGACATTGTTTTTACTTATGGTATTTATAGTTGAAACAAGGGAGAAAATTTTTGAAATGCAATGAAGAGTTTAGTTTCACACAGTTCCTAAATAATCATATATTTCACAAAGGCTTTTTGGCACATTTGCCCCTTGTAATTATAATTTTGTACTTGGATCTTAGTGTTTTAGAATGAAAATTCCATTTTGGCGTGCTCTTAAATATTTGAAAGTTCATTTGGTCTTAAATTGAAACAATTGTAGCCCCTTGTAATTATAATTTTGTGCTTGGATCTTAGTGATCTAGAATGAAAATTCCATTTTGGTGTGCTCTTAAATATTTGAAAGTTCATTTGTTCTTAAATTGAAACAATTGTAGTCTTACTTTGTTAAACCTATATTTGTGCATTTTTCAACTTAATTTGGAACATATGTGCAAGTACATTTGGTCTTTAAATGAAACAAGTTTGGTCTTATTTAGACGAAGTTAATTTTGTGCACTCTCAACCTAAGTTGGAACAATGCACTCATATATAAACCTGATTTGGCACCAGTCATATGGATAATTATGAAGCAGCCAGACATATTCGTTGAGGATT
>JAOTRM010010067.1:0-16479 GCA_028570905.1 Dryas integrifolia
CATGCCATATAGGTGCCACGTCAGCTATTTTAACGGAAAAATTGACAGAGTTGACGGCATAGGGTCTTTTGCAACAATTGTGTGAAGTTTAGGTGGCAAACTGAGAGAATTTAAGTTTCAGGGGGCAAAGTGAAAAAAAGTATATCTCACAGGGGGCAATGGTGTGAATAAGCCTTCAATTAATATATTAAAAGTATTATTATAATGATAAATGAAAACAATTTTAAGAATAAAAACACAAAAAACAAAAAAACAAATCCAATTGTAGGAACCCACTCCTTTCCCTTACAGTTTCCGGCAGTCTCTCCTCCAACACCGGCGACGCTTTCTCCAACGACGACTCCTCCGTCAATGCTGGCGACTCCTTACCCCAGCCGACCACCACTCTTCCCTCCTCCTTTTTTTTTTGCTCTTTCTTCTCCCTCCTTTTCTGTCGCTTCATCTCCACATTTGATAGATGGTGGATTCTCCATGGCCATATCAGTTGGAATGGGGGGAGGGAAAAGAAAAACAGAGAAAGAGGGAAAAGGAAGGGGGATTCGCCATGGCCATTTCAGTTGGAAGGGGGAGAGGAAAACAAAGAAAGAGGGAAAAGGAAAACAGAGAAAGGAGAGGAGAAGAAAAACAGAGAAAGAGGGAAAAGAAAGGAGTAGGGGAGAGTGGTGGCTGGCCGGATTTCGGGGGAGGCGTCGCCGGTGTTGGAGCCTCGGAGGGTGTCGCCGGAGCTGGTGTGGGGGTTGGACATAGATCTAATGAGTTTCTTTATCATTTTTATTTCTTATTATTATTATAATATATTAATAAATTAATTAACTTAAATAAGTAAGTTAAGTAATTAAAGTTGGAGATGGATCCATGACATTCTATTTTTGACATAAATTTTTAATGAAGCTCACTTTATGTAGAAGTTTAACGATCTGAACCGTCTAGTTTGTAGATCTTCATTAAAAGATCATTCTTATAAAAATTAGGTAAATTGAAAACCATTTACCTACAAAGATTAAATAGTCAATATTTCAAGTGTTTATTTTGTTGATCACTTAATCTTTGTAAGTAAACGGTTTCCGATTTACCTAATTTTTTGCAAGGATGATCCTTTAATGGAGACCTAAAAGATAGACGGTTTGGATAATTGAAATTCTATATGGAGTAGATTCCATTGTAAACATGTGTCAAAATTTGTATAAAAATAATATGTCATGGATCCGCCTCCATCAAAGTTAAATATACTTATTATACATGACATGTGGCAAACACTTAGCAGGGTGGTGATGCTCACCAAAAATTTATGGTGGTGAGCAAATTTGCTCTAAAAAAAAGTAGCAAATATGGAATAGAACTGAACTACAGTATTAGCATGATACAAATTATAAAAATGAGATTTAATAAATAATTTTTTTTTACTGTTCGAATCGATCTCATGAGTCATTTCACCATCTCAAAATTCTAAAAATTTAATCACCATTACTCCACAATCTCAACTGCAACTTATTCATAACATAATATAGCCCATATAAGCTGGTTAGTTCTCCAATCACAAAATTTTCTAAAAAATTATAAAAATTAATTGAACATTGTACACTAAGTTTAGATCAACTTACGGGTTTGTTTGCTTCACAACTTTCGCCATAGTAATTCTATTAGGGTATACATATCTCTATTGAAGCATGTCTCACCAAACTCCCTAGAGAGTTCATTTAGTATGATGAGTTGCAACATGATAGTTTGATTAAATTTTTTATTTTATGGAATAGTATCGTAAAATTTTAACAAAATTCATTAGACTGTTTAACACTAGTGAACGAACCACTCCATGGATAATTTCATCAAGTCCCTCCAACATTGTCGTATATAAGGAATCCAATATCTCAATATGTTGCTCCCTCAAGTCAATAGCAAAGGCTAACCAATGAGATGAAAAGCATAATGGAAAGATCAACTGGATACATAGTGCGCATCATAATGTTATAAAAAGTTAGTTTAGAATGACATAAAGTAGTAAAGGTCAAAAATTCAAATTTGAACAATGAAGACTTTAATGAAAATTTCAAAGTATATGTTGATGCACAAATTTTGTCAAGACATCAACCTATCCTCTGACCTCCACGTTAAGGCCTTCATCGATCACCACCTCACTTTCCTTCTACCATGCACACTAAAACAAAGAACACTAAGCATAAGGGGGCACCGGTGTGGTATCGGGTAAGGACCCTCCGACGCGTAAGTCATAATCACATATTTTTTAGAGTAGTCTAAAAAGCTAGGGTTGCATATCGTACCTGATGGCTAATATGCCCCTTTTATAATGATTATGGTCAAGGGTTTCCTAATCCGTGTTGAATTAGGGTTCCAGACAACTTGTCACCAAAGTCTTAGCTTAGGATAGGTCGCGACTCCTTGTTCAAGTAGAACACGTCTTCTTCTAAGCATTACTCGCACAAGTAGGGCCTTCTATCCAAGAAGCCCATCCACTTCACCTTAGTCGCCTATGAACCTCACCACTTAGGAGTTCATGGGTCCCCAAGTGTCATCCTGAGCCGACATCAGTATCAGGTCATCTCTAAAGTGCCCCTTTCTCCAAGGTGTCCCTTAGGTGTAGGCCTCTAAGACTCCCCTTAGCCTTGCACGTTCACTGCACCAAGGCTCTCTTAGGCATTGTACCTTTATGATATCGAGCGCTCGTATCCTTGGAGGCTAACCTACAGTCCTTCACAAGATACAACTCATGTCTAAGCCAAGGCTAGCCTTGCTTCTCTTGGTCACCAAGCCTCATCGGCCTTGGCCCGTTGGTCTCCAAGCCCACAATTGGGCTTTGGTTCTTTAGGTCACGAGCTCATGCTGGGGCCTCGCCCCATCCACTAGACCTTCCAGGCCTATGGACACATTTTTTAGCCTATTTCTAGGAAAACAACGATCCCAAGACTTGTCATTTCCATTTCTAAGACACGTAGTTCTGCTTGATCAATACGAGTATTAATAAAAGTCCCCTAAGTTCCTAGGCCAAAAGGTACTTCTTGGTTGAGGACTTGCAGTCAGCGGTGGCATATTAATCGAGCTAAACAGTTGTTATAGTCGGAGCTCATCATAGGTGGTCATTCAAAAGAAGATGTGGCGTTGGTCATTCATGTCTTCCAAATTGTCGATAAATATAAGACTAAGTTAAGGTGGAGCACACCAACAAGTTTGTACTCACCACTAATCATTAAGGCCCAGTACAGTAATAAAGTCAGACACACTGACAAGGAGTGTGAGCCACTAAACGTAGGTCGTGACACGAATAGGTCGTGCACCCCACTAAACATAGGTCGTGCACATCACTAAACATTTTTAGCGGCGCATGGTTATCCTTTCCAGTCCCCAAGTCAGTCTTATGAGTCCTTAAAAGTATTATGTGTAAGAGACACATTGAGCCTTTGTAGTCACAACCTCTATCTTTACCCTCAGCTCTTAGCTTTAGCTCTTAGCCCGGCTTCGGCCTTAGCCTTCAGCCTCAACCTCGGCCTCAACCTTCAATCTCAGCGTCGATCTCGGCCTTCAACCTCAACCTCTTAGCCTCTTAGCTTTTAGCCATCAGCCCTCAGCCATCAACCCTCAGCTTCAACTCTCAACCTCGGCCTTGGCCTTTAGCCTCAGCATTTCAGCCCCAACCTTGGCCTTCAGCCTCAATCTTCCGCTTTCAACCTCAGCTCTCAGCCTGCAGCCTCAACTCTCAGCCGACCTCAGCCTTTCAGCCTTCAACTTTGACATCAGCCTCAACCTTCAGCTCTCAGCCTTCAAATTTTCAGCCTCGGCCTTGGCCTTCAGCCTTTAGCTCTCAGCTCTCAGCTCTCAGCTCTCAGCCTTTAGCATTTAGCTCTCAGCTTTCAGCTTCAAC
This sequence comes from Dryas integrifolia, assembly GCA_028570905.1. NCBI lineage: Eukaryota > Viridiplantae > Streptophyta > Magnoliopsida > Rosales > Rosaceae > Dryas > Dryas integrifolia. The sequence continues at coordinate 3,875 of JAOTRM010010067.1, forward strand.
TCTTAGCCTCAGCCTTGGCCTCGGCCTCAACTCTCAGCCTTGGCCTTAACTTTTAACCTTTCAGCCTTGGCCTCAACTCTTAGCCTTTCAGCCTTGGCCTTAACTCTTAGCCTTTTAGCCTCGGCCTTGGCCTTCAACCTCGGCCTTAGCCTTAGACTTTACCTCTCAGCCTAGACCTTGGCTTTTATCCTTTTAACCTCTGTCTTGGCCTTCAGCCTTTGGCTTTCAGGTTTCAGCTCTCAGCCTCAACTCTCAGCCTCGACCTTGGCCTTCAACCTCAGCCTCGGCCTCAGCCTTCAGCCTTTGAGGCTCGGCCTTGGCCTCATCCTTCAGCATCAACATTCAAACTTCCAGCCTCGGCCTTAGCTTTCAGCTCTCAACCTCGGTCTTCGACACTATTAAGTTAATGCAGGCTCTACATAAATCTTGTTGAAGGCCATTCAAGCTTAAGTCTTTCATTCCTACAACCTCTTCTTGGTAAGCTCTTATCTTGGCCAGTATTTCCTTTTCGTTGGTAGTCCCCCAAGTCTCAATCGAGATGACCTCTGGGGTCGGTAAGTAACCACCCACTCTCCTAGTTTAGGAGTCATTATGAAACCACTCTCCTTGCAACATGTCGTCCAAGGCTAGCGCTTAACTATTAGGTTCATTTATATTATGCACGTCGATTAGTACGAAGGAAATCGTACATGCCGACAAGGCTATGTACCAATAACAATCAAGGCCGAGCACACCCATAAATATGAAGGTCATGCTCACCACCTCCTAGGAATCTCCTCCGAATACGTAATGAAGTGCATGTCTTTTCTCAAAACTGATGTTTGATTTTTTTTTTTTATTCAAATGTACATAGAAACAAAATGGAAACAAAAAATTTTATATATTAGAATAAAGTCTATATGTTATATGCACAAATTATAACATCTTGAGGAGGGAAATACCATAATGGTTGATTTATTGGGATTTTCATCTTCTTGGGAGCTATATTGAGTCGGGTTGATGATGGTCAACTGAGCTTACCTATTACAAGACAATAAATTATTCTATATTTTTTATATATTTGCATAGTCAGTAAACCAAATGCAATAAGCTCTAATTAAAAAAAAAACAGTATGTATCATATTTAACAACTCTGTAAAACTACAAACTCCATTAGGCAGTCCATTAGTATTGCCTACTATATCTGGAGCAACAGCAAAATCACTTCCAATATTGTTTGTCATTTTCACCTATTTCGGCCAAATAAAAAGTCACAATATGAGGACAAAGTGTGTACATATATTTGAAACTAATTTATGTAAAATTCTTCATATTGAATGAACTTACATCATTAAATTCCCGTTGGACATATGTTGGGGAAATATGTTACTTCTCATGGAGATGTTTGCATTTTCCTAATACAATAACATAAAAATATAAATAATAAAACATATACTTTTTGAAAATGCACATTAAATAAAAAGATGATAGATATAAGATATATTGTAAAATTAACATTCTCTGGTGTAAAAGGGTGACTACAATTGTTTAGTGGAGTAGAGTTTGTTTTGAAAAACCATCGAACTAATGCTTGTCGGTGTCGTGGGATGACTATACTCACGTGGTAGGGTAGAGCTATTTCTTTTGGGATTGCACTCATCTTCATCTATAAGTATTTGTCTATAACTCTACAATTAAAAACTTTATTAACCATCCATGTTTAGTGTATAGCTAACACTACATAAATCATAGATTGTTCTCGATCATACCTTCTGTTCTAATGTATCAAGCGTGTTATTCTTCTTACAACTTTTTTTTTTTTTTAATTTTTGCACGCTTCTTCCACTTTGGAAATCTTTATTTTGTTTGTTGGTCGACCTTTTCGCTGCACAACTTTTAGACTAAAAACTTTTCTGGCCGTTATTGGTTCATCACCATTATTAGAAGCAAGATTTGAAGAACCAAACATTATCTTTTCAGGGTTGCAATCCACCTTAGATATCGGCTCGTATTGAAGCACTTTAGCTTTTGGCTCACGTATACCTTGCAAAACAATACTGGTTTTTTTCTCACCTTTGACAATGCTTGTAAGATCATAGAACTCTTCACACATTTTATTATAGAAAACTTTTTCTTTATTCGATTCTAGGTCGTTGTAACAACCCTATATGAAACTGCACTTCCTTTTCAAATATTTCCTCCAACGTGGAAGTATATATTCACTTGAAATTGTTGACACTCCTCTTTCAACTAATACTTTAATAACATGCCTGCATAATATTCCCTTGTACTCAAACAAACAACATGTGCATTTCATAACATGCAAGTCCTTATTGAACTCAACATAATAACATATAGGACCACTATGTTTCTGCCTACTACATGAGTCTTTTGTTACTTTATGCATACAAATTTATCCTTCTTCTTTGTCTTGAAATGAATGACAATACACTGTCACCTTCAATTCATCTTGAAACTCTTCAAATTTATTATTCACATAAGCTTCATGAAATTGTTTCTCAAATTTGTATTCACTAAAGAGCTTCATCATTTTAAAGAAAGTACGAAAATCATCTTGTTCTTCCTTTTCAATCTTATCCCGCATGGCTGCACCATATTGCTCCACAAAAATCTTCAAACTAGTTTTTGAGTTTACAAATTTGTCAAAGTATGAATTAATACTTTCACTACATTGAGTAGTTGACATGCCAGCCCAAAAAGTGTTTTTCAGATATATGGGAACCCATCAATGTTTGTCTTTATACAATCCATCTAACCACTCATGTCCATTTGGAAAGTATTTATCACACATCTCTCTCCATCGCTTCTCAAAGTTATCAATTGTTAATGATTCATATACCGCTTTCTGCAAGCTATACTTTATGTCTTCATACTTTTTGTACATCGAAAACTTTTTTGGAATTTTTTTTCCATAATATGCCACAAGCACCATCGATGTTTAGCTTTTGGAAACACCACTTTAATGGCATTTCTCATAGCAAGACATTGTGTTATGACCCATCCTAAACGTAAGATAGGATTCTTAACGTTTTGTGGATCCTTTATGTGATTTTATGAATTTGCCCTTGTATGAGCATTGTTGCATTTTAAAGGAGACCCATTTTAAATTTAAGTCTTTTGTCCCAATTTTTGAACGCGTAGAAAGAAACGGATCGTGATTCTAAGTTTTGTACAAAACGTTATGAGCATTTAAAGTTTGGGGATGAAAGTATAAAAGGAAATAAATTTCTAAAAATCACAAAATTTCTCTACGATCTAGCCCTTCCCTTCACAGTACTATTCACATTGGACCTTTGGCCGGCGCGTCCGGGCTCCTCCGGCGGTGCTCCAAGTTCCGACGTGAAGCTCTCCTCCTCGCCTTTCCAACCCAACCGGCTGTTCCTCCATCGGACCACCATTGCACGCAGATAGAGGCCGAGAAGCATTCGGCCACCATCAGGGTTTTTTGCCGATTTGAGCCACCTGGTGACCCCCCATCGGTTTGGTTTTGTTCTTCTGTCCACTCTGAACAACCCAGTACCCTCCTCCTTCGCCAATTTGGACGATTGAAGCTGGATTTATAAACTCCAGCCAGAAATTGGTGTTTTCCGACCACTTCCGGCCACTTTTTGGAGTCGGCCCAATTACAAAGGTTGGTCCTCTCATTGCACTCATTGTTTTGATGTAAATTGTGTTGAAATCAAAGATGTCACCTGAAAAGGCACTGTTCATCGCCAACAGTTATTGTTCACCGTCGAAAATCGCTGTGTGTGGCGGCGCTGGGACCGGGCAGCGGTGTTTTCCGCTCTCATCTCAATTCTAAGGTCCTTTTAGACCCGTATTGACTTGTTAATAGTGTATAGGAAAATCAAAAGGAAAACAGAGCGTTTCGAACGCTATTTGGCACATTTAAGGCTTAGGATTTTATCGGCGAGGCTCAGAGATAGCTCGCCAAGTTTGTGAGTGGACTTTGTTTTGGAAATTTTTTTATAATTATAATTTTAACTTATATTGATTATCTTGAGTTGAAATTAAATGATTTATCTTTCATGAATTTTTATTTGGAAAATTCTTGATTTTTACCATTTAGTTTTTTGTGGAGATTTCAAAGGTTTATTTTCCAAAATCATTAGAGAGAAATAATTTCAGAATTGTTGAACTTATTATTATGAGATATCTTGAGTATGAGATATTGATATTTTTATGATGGATATTGATTTATAATTTTAAGCCACTGATCATTCGTTGTCTTTGGGACCCATTGGTTTACACGTATTGGCTTTGGGCTATGTGTCCTAATGTTGTATCTGTGTACGTATTAATAATGGGTATCTGCATGCACACGTTGTTTGTGTGTGCGTATTGATAAAAGGTATCTGCGTGCACATTTTATTTGTGTGTACGTATTGATAATGGTTTGTGGTATTACAGTGATAATTTTGAGTATGTTGATGGCTCAAGATGATTTTATTTCATTATGATACTATTGAGAAGTTTGTATTTATATTTCCTATATTTATGATTTCAAAGGAGATATTATTTATGATATTGTTGAGATTATATTATTTACGAATAATAAGGGATTTGATTATTTGATGGGATTACCCATAATTATTATGATTTGAGAATGAGATTTTGAACTTGAGATTTGAAACTGAGGAATTCAAAATGAGAAAATTTCGTTGTTAGTTTGATCGAATGAAAAAATTTGAAGGAAATTAGTTAAAGTTATTTTGATTCACTCATTGAGATTTTTCTCATTAATTTGTGTTTAAATGTTCTTCCCCCAGGTGAAGAGGTTCATGGTCGTGCCAGTTGAGCGTTGAGGCACTCCTTACTCTTTGAGATGTTCAATTTACTGTAGGCAACATCTTATCTATGTTTCTTCCGCTCTTTATCTTTTATGGATTGTATAAACTATCTAGATATGTTTTGATTCACCATTCGGGTGTTGTACTTGGGGATTTTTACTTTTGGTTGTGTGATGGGTTGGATTGAGATGTTCTTTTGAGAATTCTGGATTTTTTTATTGTTAAGCAGGGCATATCTTTGTGATTTCACGTTTTGGATTATGTTTAATTATAGGGTTGATGCTGCAGAATATTTTGGTAGAAGTGAGACTCACACCATAAGGGTGTTGGTATCCCTATAGGGCCATTCTCGGGAATTCAGAGTGAATTCCAGGGGCGGTCCTGTCAACTTGGTATCAAAGCATTTAGTTTTAGGTTCTGTAGACTCTGCACTTAAGTGTGCATCCATCTAATTGGAAGTTAAATTTCCTTATAGAATTTATGGCTCGACGTGGCACAACTCGACGCGGTACCATGCTTTAGTTGATTGCTTCCGTAAGGAAGTTATTTTTAAACGATCAGGTTTTCCTGAATTAGTATTTTGGGGCGAATGTAGGGTTATGCCTTCTTGTGTGATATCTGCTTTTACAGCTAGACGACTACTTCAAAAAGGAAGTACTGCGTACTTAGCTCATATTATTGACACCAGTGTGGGTGATTTGGAATTGGAAGATATTCCTATGGTATGAGACTTTTCAGATGTGTTTGCAGACGATCTTTTGGGTTTACCTCCAGTAAGAGAGTTAGATTTTGGTATTGATTTAGTCCCAGGAACGGCTCCTATATTGCAGGCACCATATAGGATGGCCCCAGCCGAGTTAAGAAAGTTAAAGACTCAATTATAGGGATTGGTCGATAATGGATTTATACGACCTAGTATTTCGCCATAGGAAGCTCCAGTGTTGTTTGTGAAAACGAAAGATGACACTATGAGGTTGTGTATCGATTATCGACAACTCAATAAGGTCACTGTGGATAACCGATACCCCTTGCCATGCATTGATGATTTGTTCAATCAACTTAAAGGAGATACAGTATTTTCTAAGATCGATTTGAGGTCGAGCTATCATCAATTGAGAATTAAGGAAGAGGATATACCAAAAACTGCTTTTCGTACAAGGTATGGACATTATGAGTTTTTGGTGATGTCATTTGGATCGACTAATGCTCTTGCAGCTTTTATGGGTCTGATGAATTGAGTTTTTCGTCAGTATTTTGACAAATTTGTCATTGTTTTCATAGATGATATTTTGATATACTCACGTAGTAACGAGGACCATGCCAACTAATAATAGTTGGGATAATAAACATGAAAACAGCTAATAAATATGAAAGCTTGCTATAAAAGTATGTACCCCTAGTATTACTGTACAAATAAACACAAAAACAACGTCAAGCTACAATTACATTTAAAGGGGAAGAGCGAAAAATTGCCATTTCCAATTTTAGATACAAGTAGCATTTTCCCCGAGAATATTGCAAGTGGGCCAGCATATCAAAACCACAACGCTCCCCAAGCTAAAGCTGATCCACTATGGGATCCAACAAAGGTTGTATTAGTCCCTAAACCACTGAAGCAATGGACCAAAAATCAAGCTAATTTGAACTACATAGATTATGTTTCATCTAAAATGAAAAACTTACAAGCTCAAACCAAATTGTTTCCGTGCCTTCAAGCACAAAGATGAGAAACATTATATAAATTGCATCCCTTTGATTAGGTTTAAGGATCTTCAGCTTCTTCAATCTCAGTAACTTTCTGCTTCTTGCCACCATGAAACAGGGCCTAAACCATCATAATCAATTGATCCCTGCAAAACAGGAAACACGCTTTTAGGCTCACAGAATTTATTAATTTATTAGCATGCTATTTCCCAAAAAGAGCACCAATTAATAAAAATATTAGGTAACAATGTTCAATTGGTTGAAGAGTAATTGAACAGTGTTACTTCCACAAAAATAAAAGCATGTCACACCACAAACAACCATCTTAAATTATGAAGACCCAGTTCAATTGGCAAGAATAAAACAAAAATACAAACCACACATTATAGGATCTACTTGAGGGTTTCCATTTTAATTTACCCAATTATGTTGGCCTGATAATCAAAGAACCTGGAATATTATATTGGAATCATGCGGCATATGCAATCAATCATACATTATCAAATCCAATGGATAGTTCATGATTCCATCTAATACCAAAATATGCATCATATAATACAAACATCCCTTACTTATAAACGTATACCAAATAAGTGCTGCAAACAAAGTAAAAATCTGTATAGCAGCATAGACAGAACATGCAGAACTCGAGTTTATCCAATCAGATAACCACAACATCATATTATGTAGATCCCTTTTCATAATATTTGATGAGTAATTGAGTTTCAAATTAGATTTGGTCATCTATTAAGACTTCTATCCACTTATATTTGATCCAAATGCAAGTTCCTCAGTTATTAATAGTGAAATTTTAAAAAGAACCAACAGTTAACAGAAATAACACTTTTTTATACAATTCATACATTGAAGTGACAACATTCAAGGTCAATATCCATTTAGAACACAAACTTTAAAACCATTTAAAGGTTAGTTCTTCCAAAAACAACCACAAAAATAGAGCTACTAATTTACAAAAGAAGTTGTGAAAAGATGGAATTGCATTTGAGAGCCAAAATGTGTATAATATGGTTTTTTTTTATGAGATAAATAATATGGTCATTTGACATAACAGAAGAGCTTTTGGTCATTCTACACAAAAGCATTAGAAAAAAAAAAGCTTTAAATAATATCTTATTCAAACAAAGATTTAGCACAGAATCGCTCGATATGAAGAATTAGCACATGCTTCAAAGAAAACAAAAGTTTCTGGAAGCATCATCTTTGCAATGGTTCAAAGCCTTTGAAGAATTGTAGATCAAGTGATGCTACAGCTAGAAGCAACAACCAGTCATATGATAAGGTTCAAAGCATGAACTTACAGTAACCACCATAGGAGCAAAGGGTTTTGAGTCTTCTGGCTGTTCAATTGGAATTGGAGGATAGTTCACACTCAAAACTTGGAATCTTATCTGCCATTTGAAAACTAAAAGTTAGCACACACTTGCACTCAAGAAATTGGAGCATACCTATGAATAAATTAAATCATAACAATACGAACCTGATCTGCCCAATCAATAAAGAACTTTTCATCATTACACTCCCATATCCATGTGACTCTGTCCCTGTACCATTCATAGAATATTATGACAAAAATGCATATCAAAGGTAATTTAAAAAATGAACCAAAAAAATAAGAATTCATGCAGGATTATGCAATTAAAGCTCTATATGTAATTCTATCAGGGCAGACATGGCAGGGACTATCACCTCTTTACTGGGTCAGGCTTGAAGTGGGATGGCTTTGGCAAAAGATGAACAGGTACATAAATATCATCAAAAAATCCAAGTGACACTGTCAATTGCAGAATTAAAATCAGACTAATGAACAATGAATGAAAATAATGCATCAATGCACTGCTGCACTCAGCATGTATAGTGAGAATTACTTCTACCAATGAAAAACTAAATTAGACAAAAATAAACTACACTAAGTTATAATCATATTAGTAGAAGACGTACAACGTAAACCACTTTCTGTAGATTCTTTAAGTTTTGCAACAATAATCTCTCCCACAAATGGACGAAACATAATCAGTGTGAACACCGCCTGCCAATTATTAGAACATGATTGTCAACTTGTTGTAAAACTTAGGACTCCGAGGACACAGCATGCTAAGTGTTGAAAAAATAAAGGTAAAAGTGTTGAAAAAATAAAACTTAGGACTCCGAGGACACATCCGAGGACTCCGAGATCATTGTATATTGCATATTGAAATAAAGGGAGTACGCTAATTTATACAGGATTCCGGGACACAAATTGCTCCAGTAATCAACTCTATAAATTAGATCATAATTTAAGCTAACAGCCTTAATCTAGGATAAATGCCTAATAATCATCAATGACACTCTCCCTCAAGATAAAGAGTAGATATCGAAAACTCTCAACTTTCTGCATATAGAATGAAAAGCATGCTTTCGAGCTTTCAGAAAAACTTGGACAGCTCAGACTCATTAAAGGTAATTAGGGCCTATCAATTTTCACTGGTCATAGAGCATAAGAAGAGGGAATCCCTGTTGTCAAGGGACCAAAATAAATCAAGTCAAGAACTGAGACAAGATAAGTGAAAGATTTAATGGAACCTATGGCATAGCAGCAAGAGGGAGAAGTCGTAGTACATTTTTCTCTTCATTTTTTTTTTTCTTGTTGGGGCCAGAGTAGGGTAAGGATAGCAATGGGTTTATGTCCAACAAGCATAATGCTCTGATACCATGTTGAAAAAGATTAAAAATAAATAAAACTTCAGAAAGAGAGAAGAAGATCACTGTATATTACATATTCAAATGAAAGGAGTGCATTAACTTATATGGGATTTCAGGACATAATTTGTTCTGGAAATCAGTTAAATTAGACTTTAATTTGAGCTAACAACCTTAATTTAGACTAAATGCCTATAAATTAATCTGTATCAACAACACTACACCGAAATAAATTAAGGTAAATTAAAATTGAAAAATGAAATTAATAGGAACAAGAATAATAAAACCAATTGAAGCAAGCGAGCTGAATCAATCATAAGAACCAAACCAACCTAAATGTGAACAGAAATTGCAAAAAAACACTTTGTTCAGTAACAAAAAAAAAAAGGTTAAAACTATACCTTTAAAGTTGGATGACCATCATTAGGTAAGATAAAGCCATGTTCAATGGATTGGATATCATAAACAGAAATGCAAAGTCCCAAGTTGGCGATAACCTGCATCGGAAGATCAGAATAGTTATAAAAGTAAATATTGTGAATGATAAACAAAAGTCACAATACAAAATAAATTAAGAATATACCCACAAACCTTATCTAAGAAAAGTCTCTCAAGCTCTCCCTTAACTGCATCTTCTAGACGAAGGTTAAGCAAATGAGGAGGCAGACGCAGTTTGTGCTCAATTCGGCTAAGGTAGAACATTTGTGTTTTCTTCAAAATTTATATTCCAAATTCTGTAATTAACAAATGCTAGTTAAGCCCTTTGAAAGAGCAAATCTTTTATTTTGTTCCTCAGTTTTGGGCCCCCGTCACTTTTGGGTTCCTTTTTTTTGGGCTTTCCCTATTCGGCCTGGCCCTGCCTTTTCTCTCGTGCCTTTTGGGCTTTAATGAATCTTTTTTCAGACCAATAAAAAAAAAAAAATATATATATATATATACAGACTCCTTCTACTGAGGTATACCTTAACTTATTTATGTTAAGGTATATTCTATTGGGGCCCACACGAGTCGTTTTGTGTAGATCCGAATCGTTCAATTTTTTACATCTCTATTGATAAATCATCTTTGCAGAAAATTAGTCAAATCAGAAATCATTTGCCTATCTAATTTTGATCAAATAAATACACAAACCAAATATTTTCGATGAAACCGTTCATTTGTTTGATAAAAGTTAGATAGGCAAATGATTTCCAATTTGGCTAATTTTTTGTAAGGATGATCTATCAATGAAGATGATTCTTGCGAACGGTTCGGATCGACACAAAATGACTCGTGTGGGCCTCAACAAGGTCATACCTCAACATAAATAAGTTGAGGTATACCTCAATAGAAGGAGCCTGTATATATATATATATATATATATATGTTAGCTTTTAATGACCCATGCACAAATTAAATTCATCGGATTTGAGCAAATAATCCTTTAAAAAAACTAAGCGGCCTGTCATTTGTATACAAATGCACTTCTTTGAGGAGAGTAGATTGTAATGACGCAAGAAAGAAAATATGGTAAAAGTGTTATAAAATAAAGAGAAATGTAAATAGAACATAAGAGATTAGGGAGGAATCAGAATGTTTTTTTCATTCACATAATGCCTCTATTTATAAGCTCTTGGATGACCTGTGATAGACCCTTAAAGTCTTCTATTTTACAATAAATTAGACTCCTCTTAATAATTTATACAATTATTCTAGATGATACAGGAGATAAATATTAAACATGATAATGGATAGCCACATAATTAATGATATTTACAACACTCCCCCTTGGATGTCTATTGACTATGACAATTGCCTCATTAAAAAAACCTTACTAGCCAAAATCCTATGGGAAAAAGACTAGCTAAGGAAAAGAGTACAATCTTCATGTGTTTCTAATAGATATGATGGACGTACGACACTGCCTCATTAAAATTTTGCCAGGAAAACCCAATGGGACAAAAACCTTGGACGAAGGAAAAAGAGTACAATGTTTGATGACACGCTCCCCCTGATGTTGATATATTTCTCTAATCAGTGAATGTTGCCTCGTTAAAACCTTGCTTGAAAAACCCAATGGGACAAAATCAAAGCGAAGGAAAAAAAGTGCAACTTTTGCAATATTACTTATACAATGTTGAATGTGTTTCCCTCATTAAAACCTTACTACGAAAAACCCGATGAGACAAAAACCTAGTCGAAGAAAAAAGAGTACAACATGTAAAATTGTTGGATGCTCTCCTTGATAATAACAAGCTTTAATTTGACTGGCTCAATAATCCAGCAAATAATGATATTTCATATGCCATCTTCTAGATAGTGTAGTTTGGCAATGCTTGTATCAACATGACTTCCATACTTTCAGGGGATACATGTTTGTCATTATTTGTTGAAATCTTGTTGAGATTAGAGCAATACTAACAAATTACAAATCCACTAAATAAAGTGGTTAGAAACTATTATTTTTTTAAAAAAGATGAATTATTTTGAAATACTTTGAGTATTGGAAAAATTACATGACACAATCACCAATGCTATATTCGGTTTATTGCATTTGTGCTAAGTTAAATAAGGTACATTAAGATATGGTGCTTCTGGACCAAAAATCTTTCTTTCATCTTCCTTAGGAAGCAAGTAATTAATCTTAGTGCCAATAGACCAAATAACCATTGGGCATAAGAATTTCACTAGTATTGTACTCGATCTACAGCTCGACACTATTTTCATTTCCCAAGGTCATTTATATTAAATTCAATATTCAAGCATTCAATAATCTTATGAGCTCTTCAGGAGCCTCAATTAATTCATAACTTCTTTCAAAAGTTTGAATATGTTGCAACAATTTTCGAATTCGGGTTCTAATCAAAGTACTCAATAAGGCAATTTTGACCATATTCATAGTGTTAAAGTTGAGTACATACTTTGAGCTTCAGGCTCTTTCAATCGTTCAAGGATTTGCTTCAAGCACATAATATTTCATGGCACTTTCAATTTGATATTTGACTTAGTAATTTGTTATATATCTTGTAGGAAATCGCTTCTGGCGATATATATGCTTCATTTCTGATGGGCTTCTCAATTTAAAAACCTACAACACAAATAAAATTAATTAATAAAACTTCTAATTTTAAAACTAGCCTAAAATAAATGTAACCTAATAAAATATAAGAATTATGACAAAAGCTAATAAAACCCACTAATTACTAAATAATAAAAATAAGAATTAAAAGACTAAAAATTGCTAAAAGGTATAGACAAAAATATATGGTTTTAAGGATAAAATATGTATATATATTAAGCTCAACAAACTTTGAACAAATACTGAGGCACATAAGAACATATACTCTGCCTAAGAGCTTGAAAACTTTAAATAAAGCAACAATTGCCATGTCACATATAGTTGCAGGGTTTTCCAAGGCAGATGGTTTTTGATGC
>JAOTRM010010143.1:0-14147 GCA_028570905.1 Dryas integrifolia
TTCAAATTTTAAAAATTGATTTTGAAAACTCACATTTAAAAAAAAAATCTTAATTTTTGAAAAAAAAATTTGAGTAGAATACCAAACGGGCCCTAAGTAACCAAACAAGGGCAATTCCAGTTCCTGGCCGGTTGGTTCTAGTGTAGCTAGAGCTAGCTCAGTGTTAGTGGATATATTATACATAGTTAGAATAATCTTAAAATTGGTAAGAGTACATTTTAATAAATGGCTTGGTCCTAGCTAGACATCATTTAATTACCAATTCAGTAATTTATTATGAATTTATGACAAAGATTTAATTGAAATTTCATAACTTATCATCATCATTTGGGATTCAGCCATTCACACACCAGCTAGTTCCTTTTTAATTTCATCAAGCTATATATAGCACACAATGGAAGATCGATGTTCCAACTCCCATTTCAGAGCCGTTACTTTTAATGGGATGCACATGATATTTGTTTGTAGCTAGGTATATAGCCCGATTTCTAGCAAATTAATCATCCAAATCAAATTGCAGCTGTGTAGCATGCATCTGTCCTCATCTGAAAATATATTACTGGGAGATTTTATGTTCTGAGTATCTCCACATTAATTATAATTAATACTCCAAAGTATTTTCTATATTCCATAATATTTATACGTTTCTTGATTGAGTTCTGTACTTCAAATTGATATTTCCTAAAAATTTAACAAGAGAGTTCAATGATATTCTTCTGATATGATCATGAGCAAATTAAAATCCCCGAATTTTAGTCCTATATTATGACCTATATGAAAGAAAATAAAATAATTAAACCCTGAAGATTAATTAACCAATTTTAGAAGCCTCAAATTATATGTCCTAGCAAAATATATATAATGTATACTCTACCGAAAAAAAAAGAAGAGAAAGAATTATATATGTATAACAAAGTTTAAAAGCTGTGGGGGAGAAAAGTACTGAAGCAAAATAAAAAATTAAAACTAGTCTAACTTTGCAAATTGTATAGCTTAATTAGCTAGCTATAGGTTTTAATTAGAACTTCTTAAAGAACAAAGAAATTTCCAATGGTTCAATTGGTTTGCCTAGCTATAGCTAATTCGATAGAAGACAGAATACCTTAATTAAAGGTCGAGTTTTTCGCATTACTGATGGAAGCCATTAATGGATCACGTACGTTGAATAGTAAAGTATTTTCGTACTTGGTCTTAAAAAGAAAAAGTATTTTGGTACTTGATAGAGAAAGAGAGACCTAGCTACTTTTCTTTTTTAATTTTGATCACGCACACGCATATATACGCAGACTCAGAGGGAGCTAAATCTCAGGTCTAAGCTAGAAATTATTAACAAATTAAACAAATTAGTGGCAGAGAATAGTTAAAGCTGATACTTAAAAAGATATGCACGTGTGCGTTATTAAATTTGAATGAATGAGCGAAAACAAATCAACTGGATTAGATAATATTGGAAATTCGGAAGTTGTAGAATTGATATAAATTAAGTTTGTATTGAGTAAAAATGAAGCTGGCTAGCAGAGGTGCAGCTTTAAACATTCATTGATATGTTTGTGTATTGGGTGAATTAATAATTAAGCTGATCGAGTGTACGTACGCAATTACGTATACCCGAGTTCGATTAACCGACCTTTGTCAATCTCTATATACACTCTCTTGTTCCTTTCTTCAATATATTTGTCCCGCTGTCTCGGGATCGCACCAATGAGTGAGAGAGAGAGAGAGAGAGTAAAGTATGCACTCGCTGTAGTACTGGCCTACTACTACACTTCCGTGGTCAATTACATTTATGGCTAGTTGGGTTCATATGTCCTTTCCAGGAAAAAAGAATAAGAATCTTATTACTCTGTTCGGTAATGTTAGAAAAATAAATCAAGAATTATCTTTTAATTTTTATTTTTAATTTGGTTTGTGCAGGAATAAAAAATAAAAAATTGTCTAATTTTTTAATTTTTTAATTATACCATTATCTAATAAAAAGAATATGAAGAGTTGTTTTGAATAAATTTTGACATTTTCAAATATTAGCATAGGCATATTTGTCAAAAAAAATTGCGACAAGCTGGAAGGAAAGATTCATTTCCCACTTGTGTGCATCAGATTCTTATGGGTCAGGAAATCATTTCTCATTCCTGCACTTATCAAACGTGAGAATGAAATTAATTTTTCATTTTCAAACCTCAAAAACTTGAAACAAATGGACCCTTAGGAAGTAAATTATTTAGGCACAAATTTAATTAATTAAGCTGCATCCTTAATCATAGATAAAAACGAAACATGATGTGAAAAATTAGAATTTCCAACTCAAAATCAATTAATAATATTAAATAAAGAGATTTAAGATCTTCTAAACTAAGTTCAATCTCATGTGCTAGCTCTCATGCCACTCAATATGAATAATTCACATGTTAGATTTGAGTGACACCACATGTGCGGGAATGACATCGCCCAAGATGAATTATTCATACGTTAGACTTGAGGTACGACATACATACTAGCTTTGTGTAATCCTTTATATGGTGTTGTGGTTCAATATATTTCTTTCAAATTAATATAGGTTTGTTTTTATTAATAAACGAAAAAAGGAGGAGAAAGCTCGCTTTTTTTTTTTTTTTACATTGCTTGTGTACTCAACTTTGAGTATC
Source organism: Dryas integrifolia (assembly GCA_028570905.1). Lineage (NCBI taxonomy): Eukaryota > Viridiplantae > Streptophyta > Magnoliopsida > Rosales > Rosaceae > Dryas > Dryas integrifolia. The sequence continues at coordinate 2,643 of JAOTRM010010143.1, forward strand.
ATCTTGTACTCATCATCAATCACATGAGTTCATGTAATTGGTGATGAGTACAAGGTTGGTACTCAAAGTTTAGTAACTAAGTATTTTCCTTTTTTTCCTTTAATCCTTTTGCCCTTAAACTTTAATTTGATATACTGCATATACAATGTTTCTTAATTAACTTTTTATCTTTATCATACATTTATATATGGTAGATCAGTGGCGCATCAGTTATTGAAGGCTTGAACATCTAGTCTGACCTAGTTTGTGATTTGTTCTGGAAAATAAAGATTTTGAGGTGGTACTTATAATTATACTAAATGTTTACTTGATTTCTCTCAAGTTTACAAAGAGAAAATTTCCCCCCTTGATAAAAGCTCGAAGGTAATTCATTCCAACAACAAGATGAAGGCAGCCCGTCTAATATTACATACCAACTATATATAATTATGTCTTAATTAGCTTAATATTCTAATTAAGATAAGTAAGATTTAATTAATTAATCTATGTCATCTATTGATTATTGAATTGAATATATCTAGGAATTAAATTATAAATAAGTAGCTAGTTGAAGGATCTTGAGTTATTAATTATATGGGGTGGCCGGTGGGTCGGGGCAGCACTCTAGGAAGATAGATTTGAGGTGGTAACCAAATAAGGTTAAGCAGTAGGTGACAGCAGTTTCACAGTATGGGCCTCAGATGTAGTTCCATTAGTTAATATAGTGATTCCTTATTACCAAATGGCGTTGTAGATCGATGTTGCAGTCCTATCTATCTATGCATATATATGACAATGTCGTCGTCCTCTCTCTCACTCAGTCACTCTATGTAGACTATGTGCATGCTAGCTATAGCTTAGCTATATGTATTATATATGTACAATGCGCAGGTAGGCCGGTTTAGTCTGATCTGCACATCGATCATGTTAGGAGGACTAGCTAGGGTTCGCAGGGCTGCTTTCATTGGCTTCTCTTCGATCACCTCTTCTGTAGCAGCTACCTAGCTACCTAGCTCCTGGCCTAGTCCGACCTGATATCGATCTACCAATCTTCAGTCACTTCAAGTTCCACTTTTGAGCACCTGAACCCCTCCATCCCCTAATCGCTCGTTTCAATATAAATTCAACCCCAACATTTGCTGGGAATTGGGTGGCTCTTGTCTATTAACCCCTTTTCCTATATATGGCCCACAATAAACTGTCCTGTATAATTAATCATCTTATATATGGTTTCACTAACGAGATAATTAAGAACCCAGAATTTAAGAGACTATGAAGTTGGTCCTTTATTTGTTCGAAGACTAGGAAGTTATTAGGGTTTAGTTTCGAATCCAAAAAGGACAGATCTATACCTTGCGGTATACCATCATGTCAAACACGAGATCAAAACAACAATTAATAAATGAATTAAAGCATCCAACCAAAAATCAATTGACAATGGGTTAAGAGGTCCAAGACTTATAAGCACATATGCTAAGCTCTAGTTTTTCGACGTGAGACATTGCTCTACATTACTCTCAACACGCCCCCGCACGTGTGGCGATATTTTGAGTCTTACACGTGAACAAATTGTATTAGGTGACATGGGAGCACATGTGGCCGTTAGCCGGCTTTATACGCGGATAACCAATTTCTGATACCATGATAGAATTAGAGCATCCAACCCAAAACCAATTGGTTTTAATGGGTGGAGAGGCCCAAGACTTAAGCACATATGCTAAGCTCTAGTTTTCCGATATGAGACATTACTCCACGTTACTCTCAAGAATACGAAATATATAACTCTATTCCCATTTTTGGATCAGCTTGATAACATCTTTTATTTTTAAGACTTAATAAAAGAATCACTTTTTTTTTAAGTTCAAAGTCACTTATCCTTTTGTAGCATTCTACTTGAGTTAAACAAAATTTGGTTAATCTTGTATTTAAAGCTAAAAGGCTTTCTGTAATTATCCATTCATTTTTATTCAACACAAATGACATGTTAAGTTAGCTTTCTTCTGGCCTACAGCCTCAGGTATCAGTTCTTTTTCGAAGGAAATATATGTATCAGTCTTTGGTGAGAAAAATTTGATAATTTTTAAACTTATGATGAGTACTCAAGTATAAAATCTCATTCAGCTGGTAAATCTTTTTTACTTCTTAATTTCAAAATTAACGCACTAGCTACTAGCTAGTAGATATATATACAAACAACAGGTTCTGCGGCGCCTTCTATCTCGATCAAGATATATATATATATATATATAAGTATTCTCAAATTAATGTACATGATCAAATTTATGTCAATATATTTTGCGGTTGTACCTCTAATAGTAGTGATTATTTACCATCACATCTAATGTCAGATTTCGAATTCCTGTTCTCTTTACTCTTTGACTACTTTTAGAACACAGAAAACTCATACCAATAGTACGTACATACGTATGATTAAAAAATATATATATATATAAATATATACACTATATGAATTTTGCATTATTATTCTCACACATATGTTTTATGGCTTCTTTTTCACCATTTGATCTTAAATTTGGCAAAATTTAATTATTTAGGGTATAAATCATCAATCGAGACATATTCTTTGGTTTTAACTCTCATGATTTTGAGTTTTCGTTTTTCGGTTAGAATTTAGGTTTTAACTCCCAAGTTTTGGGTTACTGCCCAAAACTCGAGAGTTAAAACCTAAAAAATAACTGAAGAACAATACTTATAATATACCCTGAAATATAGAACTTTATACCCTAACATATTGAATCCTGTAAAAAATGACAAAATGTCATAGAAATACTCAAGTTCGTTCTTTAGTTAAAAAACAGATGTTGGAGCGAATTTGTGATACTTTAACTATGGCATATATATATATAGAGAGAGAGAGAGAGAGTATATGACATTAATTAATGGTAGGATAAATTTTCAAGTGATCGAATTCATGGCTATGAAGCCTATGATCGACTAAATTAAATAAGAAAAGCTTTAGTTCTTGCGCGCAACTAAGTACTATATATAGTTATGTAATACAATTGCATATATGCACCTTTTATTGAGGTATATGTATACCTCAACTTATTTATGTTTAGATCAACTTATTTATGTTGAGGTATGACCTTGTTAGGGCCCACACGAGTCGTTTTGTGTCGATCCGAACCGTTCATTTTTTACATTTACATTGATAGATAATTCTTGCAAAAAATTAATGAAATCGGAAATCATTTGCTTATATAACTTTGATAAAACAAATGGACGGTTTCATCGAAAATATTTTGTTCGTCCATTTATTTGATCAAAGTTAGATAGTCAAATGATTTCCGATTTAGCTAATTTTTTGCAACGATGATCTATCAATGAAGATGTAAAAAATGAACGGTTTTGATCGATATAAAACGACTCGTGTGGCCCCCAATAGAGTATACCTCAACATAAATAAGTTGAGATATACCTCAATAAATGAGCATGTATATACATATATATATATATATATATATGTAATAGCGTTGGTGGATTTCTTGGAATTTGGAGGGCGTACGTACGTAGTTTGCACAACTAGTCTAACAGATGGACTACAACTCAATTTGGTTGTTACTGGTGGAGGAAGTTAATTGCAGCATATATTTATATGAAAGTAAGTAGCATATTGATGGAATTGCGAGTTCTCTCTCAACGCCAGGTACGTCATTGCACCCTACTGTGCTAGCAAGGTGTGACACTGTTATGACCATATATGACCCAGAAATCAGAAGATCCCAATTTTGGGTGGAGAGACGACATAATAAGATCGATCAGAGAGAGAGAGACAGAGACAGAGAGACCCCTCTTTAATTTACTCTGGTCAAAACGCCGAACCCAATTCCATATATATATATATATATAATATTAATTGCTAAAGAAAAGGGCAAAATGAAGTAATAGAAAAAAAATGATTATGGCATGCAAAAGGTAGGAACTGGAAATGCAGAAAGGGGTTGGGAACTTTCAGTTCAATTCTAACTTGTTGTCCCACAAGCTCTTTCTAGTTCCCCTTCTCAGAGTTTGTAGTATGCACACATACAAGAGTAAAAGACACCCCCACCCCCCTCAGACTTCAAGCCTGACCCTGTCCATGAGCTCAATAGCTGTACCACTCCCTGTAGAAAAATACCAAAATCCTCTCTCTCTGTCTCTCTCTCATGACCCCATTTGTCAGCTTGTTAAGTCTCTCTCTCTCTCTCCCAGTTCCTCTCTGTCAATTGTGGGTGGCGTGTGAAGCCAGAGCCTAATAATACTTCAAATTAACTATCACTCCAAAAATTAAACAAACAAAATTAGAAAAAAGAAAAAGAAAAGTCTGTTAATTATTAGAAGCCATGTTGAAATCGATTGGTTGAAGGAGGAGCATCCAAACGCTGCTGTGTCCCTGGTGCATAGCTCCTGCTCCAATTCAATCCCTCCTCCTGCTGATTATGCAATGACCCATCTCCACCTCCGGACCCCGCCAACTCTGAACTCCGGCTGCTGCTGCCGCCTTGCCCAAACCCATGATGTCCCACAGGCGCACCAATGCAAGTGTAGTTGGTGGACTCCGCCGCATAGTTGGCATTTAGATGACCGTACGGCGAACCACTGCTGCCAAGAACATGACCAACATAATAATCGTTGACTGAGTGTTGATGAGGAGGGTACTGTGAAGGGTAGGACGTCATGGGCCGCGAAGGAGAGGTGTATAAGTACGGTTGAGGTGGTGGTTGTACAGGTTGCGGCGGCGGTGGTATGAGGGTGGATGATGTAGAACCCGAAAACATTCTTGAAGGGAATCTGAGAGGTAATGTTGGGTCATGACCACCAATGTTGCCTACAGCGGCTGGATGATGATAGCCTCCCGGTGTATTAATTGGATGGCAACAGCTAATAACAACACAAAAAACAAAGTGAAGATGGTAATTAAAGAGAAACAAGATATATAAATGGTGCTTAATTTCATGATGATCATTCTTGCTATAGTGATATACATACCCTATGTGAGGAGCCCCTGGGGCGGGTAGGGTATCGTTACTGAAGACCAACTGACGAGCCTTGTTGAGCGTCTCTGTCTCCCTTTCTGAGGACCAACCCAAACACACAAATCAAATCAAATCACATCATATAGCTAAGGACTTGGCATTAATCAAGACCACCATTACTTTTTAGCAAACAAACACTTAGCTTTGTTTTCTTCGAGATTGACATGACCACGCTATATCTAGCTTATTCATGGTTAAATTAGAAAGAAATCAATTCATGAATTAATTTGATGATGGACTTGCCTTGGCGGTGGCGATTCATGTGTCCCCCAAGAGCCTGAGATTTGCAGAACTTGAGGGAACAAAACCTACACTCGTAGACCTTCCCGCACTCGTCTTTTCCATCTTTTGCGCCGCTTTTCTTTTTCCTATACCCTGCAAATTAACTCAACCCAACCCCATTAATAAATAAGTAAAAAGCAACTTCGACAAGACTAAACCATAACCTGGCCCCGGCCCCTATACCTCTACCCTAATTACCCAAATCATATATATCAATGCATTTCAACAAATCCTTCAAAATGTATCCAAAAAAAAGAAATCCATCGATCAAAAACTAATATTGTAAATTTAAATTTTTTTAGTTGAAATATATATACATATGTTTTTTGAGGTTTAAAGCAAAGAACAAAGATTTATGTTTAAAAAAGAAAAAAGAAAAAAAAAGAAGGGGGGGAGAATTTAAAGAAAAAAGGACTAAGAACAAGAAAAGTGTACCCTCCCTTTCAATATATATGGGGGTTTTTTTTTTTATATATAGCTTTGATATTTTGGTTCCTGTTGCATTAGTTTTGATCCCTTTGGGTTTGGTAGTAGTAGACTAGTAGTAACAGAAATTTGTGTACCGGAGGAGGTGTCCTCGAGAACTTGTTTGCCATCTCTGCTGTAATGATCATCAGGCAAGTTGTTGAGGTCTAATGGGTTCCCCTGATCAGGTCGCCTGCAATTTCAAACAGCACATAATATGACATCAAAAGCTAAGTACATAAGAAAGAAAGATAGAGTTAATTAATGGTGCGTTGAATGTGATGAGTTAACCAGCTTGGTCTTACAGTAAAGAATATATGTCTAATTAGTAAAGAGATAGATGGATGGCATGGATAGAGAGATAGAGAGAAGATGAGGGGATGGGAAGCAGGTGTGGGAAATGAAAGAAAGACCTACATGGTACCGACAGAGAAAGACAGAAGAAATAAAAATATGATGAGGGGAACACTCTATCTATCAATCTTATCTATCTCAACTGATGGGAAGATAAACTAAAGCTTTTACAAAATTATAAGACTTTCAGTTTGAGACTGCAATATAGAGGCTAGTTGAGTGATGGTGGAAGAAAAAGAGCTTTGAAAGTTCTCTGTCAGTTTCTCTGCCAAACTCTTTGGACTCATCTCTCTCTCTCTCTCTCTCTCTCTCTCTCTCTCTCTCTCTCTCTCTCTCTCTCTCATAATAATAATAAAAAATAAATAAAATTGAAACAACAAAGGGACAGTACTGGGTCTCGTGACTTTAAAAAGGGAGGGTACTGTGGGGGGGAAGAGAGAGGGTTTTGGTTTAGGACCTTAGGTATGTGAAAGTGTCATTTGGTTTTGGTAATTAATTAATTGAGACTTGAGAGCTGGAGGGAATGAGAATTGAGAGGGACGTTAAAGTAAGTGTTTCCATAGTACAGTACTCAAAGCTACCTAGCTGATTCTGCTGCTGCTGCTTAATTTCTGTGGCCTATATGATATTTGCTTTACTTAGTTTCTTAACTAGCCACTAGTATTTGGATTGCAATAATACATCAACACAATGATCCTCTCATCGCCTTAATTATATATGTATATATAGAACTTACGTACTGCTGTGTCGAGTATCATTTAAAGAAGAGCATGATATGCATATAGAGATTATTGTCCACACAAAATTGGAGCTAGCTTGCTAATGGGCTAAAGAGCTACTGGGTATCATTGTACACTTGGATTGCCATGGATCATGGAAGTGTTACTATCAATGCCTGATATATTATTAGTATTTTCATGATCTAAGTTGGGAATGGGATGGACTCAACCCCACCAGTGTGTTGTTTTATTCTTTAGAACTATCTACTTCATTCATATCATAGTCATTTTCAAGTCATTAATATACTGTGTGGAAACACAACCAAACTAGCTAGTTAGGGATGTCCCTACCTATATCTATATTTATTTCAATAAGTACTTTTTTATTTTCTTTTGTAATATTAATAGATCAAAGTTATACTCAAGACAACAACCATAGCCACCACATATAGCAAAACAATTATACGTATAAAACTTCTATTTGCAAGACGTGTGTTCTTTAACTAAAGAACAAACGTAGATATTTTTTATGACTTTTTTGCAATTTTTATTTCATTCTTAATAGGGTTTACCATTTTAATTAGGATACATGCTTCTTTATTTTATGGTATGAAATCATCAGTTCAGGTTATGTTTTAGATTTTAACACTTGAGTTTTTGGAGGTAATTCAAAATTCAAGAATTAAAATCTAAAATTTAACCAAAAAAAGGGAACTTAAAATCAAGAGAGTTAAAACCAAATAACGGGTATCAATTGACAATTTATATCATGAAGTATTAAACCATGTCAAAAATAAGTTTAAAAAATTATAAAATATGTGTCTGTTCTATAATTAAAAAACAGACGTTTTGCAAACAAAAAGACTATATATATATATATATCTGAATATAAGATCATCTTTGATTAATTTTATGAATTAATGATCGAGCTTAATATTATAAGATGGATCTTCAACTATAAATCGTTGAGCTCTTGCAAGATGCATATATACATGCACCATCTAAAGTTGAGCTCTAGCTTGTGTAGCCAACCTTGATTAATTCAGTTTAGTTAATTATGAAAAGCCTTATTATATGATATACATTACAAGTATTAGTAGTACTCTTGTCAAGAGCGCGCCATTCAATAAAACACTGAATTGAAGTGAAATGAAATGAAATAAGATGGTTCAACAGTATCCAAAACGAATATATATATAAAATATGTATATTGATCAGGTGGTTCATCATTCATGGACCACTCTACTTATTAGGCCTTTGACTGGAGGGAATCGATTAGGATCGGTAATACAAAATTTGTAAAGTCCGGCCATGCAAGCATGCATATCGACCGTGCATGTATCCAAATACTGAAAAATTGTATGAATAATTGCTTAAGGTGGTCCAGTCCTCCCCACAAAGTTATCAAACATCTTTTTTCATTTGTATTTTAGCAGTAGGCAAGCTCTTCATTGACCCAACAATATTTATTAACTCTACTAGTACTGCAAATTGCATACATGTAGCTAGCTATCCATCATCATTTCCAGTCAAACCCTTCATCTTTTTCCGTGGAGCAATCAAATTCAAGGAAAGCACATGCACAAAAATAATTCACAGGAGCTCTCTGCTGCCAACTCCTCCATCTTTCTTACTTGTCATTGCTCAGAATATCGACTTTAAAAAACCAAATTAATATTTTACTACCAGAGACTTGTCATGGCCATTTATATTGGGCCGGACGTGTTTCACATTTGGCGCAAAAATAACACATTCGGCCCAATAAATGCGATCCTCTATAATATTTGTTAGTATAGGCCCACAATGCCATTCATGAGAAAAAAAAAAAAAAAAAAAAAAACAGAAAAAGCAGCTTATCCTATCCGTTTGTTCCACTTCGCTAGCTTTGTAGCTACACTCTCTGTTATCCATGGCAGCGTCCCTGCTCTTTCCTTCTTCAAGCCCGACTCTCCATTTCCATTCTTCCCAATTCAAGGTATTGACTCTCTCTATCTCTCTCTGTCTCTCTGTAATTATATGAATTGCTAAATCAGATGAAAAGCTATTCGATGTTGGCAGGGAAATGTGAGAAGCTTGAGGCCAAGCCTATGTAACATTCCCTCACTCAAGACCACGACTGGTACTAGAGAAAGAAGACGGCTGGTGGTTGTGAATAAGGCAGCTTCGTCCGGAGTCGGGGCTCCGGTTGCCGACGTGCGGTTCAGGCTGGACAACTTGGGCCCACAACCAGGGTCTAGAAAGAAGGGCAAGAGAAAGGGAAGAGGAATTGCTGCTGGGCAAGGGAATAGTTGCGGGTTCGGTATGCGGGGCCAGAAGTCTCGCTCCGGACCCGGCGTACGACCCGGCTTTGAAGGCGGTCAGATGCCGCTTTATCGTCGACTTCCCAAGCTCAAAGGAATCGCGGGAGGTACTAATTCATTATCTTATATCTTGTCTTTGCACGCCATGTGTTTGTGAATATGTTTCAGTAACAATTTCAAGCTGATGATGAGTAACATTTTCAGTAACATTAGCCAAAATATGTTTGAATTGCAAGTAATTGTTTTGCTGTTGCTTTCTAACAAGGTATGCAAAAGGGCTTACCTAAATACGTCCCTGTGAACTTGAAAGACATAGAAACCGCGGGTTTTCAAGATGGAGAAGAAGTATCATTAGAAACTTTGAAGAGCAAGGGTTTGATCAACCCATCAGGAAGAGAAAGGAGACTCCCTTTGAAGGTAATGCTTAATTTTTCAAGTCTACACATGTAGTGGTTAAGGTCAGATCTCTTACATCTAAGACAAATTAATCCCAGCAAGACTTGATGTTCCAGAGTTCTGTTATACATTCAAATACTCAAATATGATATGCTGCTTTAAAAGTTTGGAACTTACACATAGTAATAGTGCTATTAACTTACACAGTCTTGGACTCTTGACTTCCATATACTTAATTCTGTGAATCTACTATAGATCTGACCTCTATACATCTGTCCTACTATACTAAGCTAAATGCAACCACAAACCTTAGCACAATCATATACCTTGAGATAATCTCCAATCAGTATTGTTTCTTCTTTGGCATATAACGAGTTGATTAAAGAAACGTTGTAAGGCCTTTGATCTTTTGTGTGTGTGCGCGCGTGTGTTTTTCTACATTTGATCTTCCTTCTTTGATTGGACTTTATTTTTTCTTGCAAAAAAAGAAACTTAATTGTTTCTTACAAATTAGTGGATCAACTTGCTTGATCTATTGAATCAGTTTTTTATTCATCTTTTGCTGATTCCTAGAATTTTGGGTCCTTTTGCCTAAAGGAACCCAGGCTGTGAAGCATTCTGGCCAAAACGTGACCAAACTACATATATGGTCCAGATTTTATGCCATTGATTATATTATTTATGCTTTCTAATTTTGTAGATACATATTGAAATTTTAACAGAAAACTTTATTATAATAGAAAAAATATATATATAGTGGGGGATTGTACGCAATACCTTACACGGCCACCCCAGGTCCCTGAGCTTGATGTGACCCAGTAATTGTCTAGCTTGGCAGGGGGATTGTACAGAACTACAGACTACAGAATCAATGTGCACTGCTCATTCTGATGATATAACATAATAAATGTTTCTTCTTAAACATATATATGTGTGCAGGAATGGTAAGAGTAAGACCATGGACAAAGTATTTACTAATTGTAAATTTGCTTGCTTTCTCTTTCTCCAGATTCTTGGTGAAGGAGAGCTCAAGGTAAAGCTGAATATAAAGGCACGTGCATTTTCAGCATCAGCGAAGGACAAGCTTGAAGCTGCTGGCTGTAACCTCACTGTATTGCCTGGCCGGAAGAAGTGGCTAAAGCCATCTGTTGTTAAGAACCTTGCACGTGCTGATGAATACTTTGCCAAGAAAAGAGCTGCTGCTGCTGCTACTGCTGCTACATCTGACTCAGTATAAGCATATGGTAACATATTTGAGGCTGGTTAACTTTCTTCCCTGTTATTATTTTAACTTTTTTGGGATTATAGACTAACTCATGGCAATTGTTTCATATTTTAATGTCAAGAGCAAAATCTTGTCAATCCTTGAGAATTTTAACTCTTCTGTCCCCAACCCTTGAATTTGGCTTGAGGAGGTATAGTTAACACCTAATGACCAAGGCCACAAAGAGGGTGAGTAAATTGGTCCTAGCCCTAAGCAAGTAAAACATGATACCAATTACTAAGTCACGCGGAACACGCATCTTTGATGTGGTGAGGAGATCCCATTTTTAAGGTTGGGTGATATAATTGAGCCTTGTATCATCCATGCATTAGGGAGAAAGTGTCACTGATTTAAAATATATTTGAACTGAATTGTTTATATTGTGTGGGCTATCTCGTGGTATTGGGTGTGAATTAGCGAGCTGTAGGACTCTCTCCCATTTTTCTTAGGGACTTGGTTTCAATTCTTTTGCCAAACCCATTATGTACAATTGAGTAGCGCCCAAATTGTTGGCATCCCTAACAAGTAATCTACGTTTGGAATACAGTGGTCGATAAAACTAATCGATATCTTCTTTGTTTTCCATTCAACTCGATAAAATTTGTTACTCTGTTAGTTATTAAAAAGTCCATAAAATCTCTCAAACCGGGGTTTGGTGAACGATAAGAAAAGGGCATGAGGCACGAAATTTTCTGACAATTTGTCTAATG
>JAOTRM010010337.1:0-16412 GCA_028570905.1 Dryas integrifolia
ACAGTTGTACAAGGTTACTATTTATTTATGTAATCTTGGGGGTTGGTTTTTAATCAAAGTATTTGATTTATTTATTCCGCTATGTAGCATTCTGATCCAACCCGGTATTTTGTTTGTAAACTCAGCCTTACATTGATTGTTTGGTTCTAGATGCGAGTTGCCGAGCTTGGTAGTTCCATCTAAGGCTGGATGGTCAATGTGGCGCTGTAACGCACCCGAATCTTCTAGTCCGGGGGTTTGGGGCGTCACAGTGGGGTACTGTTTGCCTCAAAATCTCTACGGCCATGTGTCAGATAGGCCGCAGATTAAGGAAACCGCGTTCTTCTTATGTGCGTTGGGCGTGCTAGTACGCGGCCGCAAGCCAAGCATACAATTGTGAATTTTGCATTGAATCTGACTTCGAACCAAACCATTGTGACTGATGAAGGAACGAGATTTCGGTCTAAGGTTCACACTGCCTTGATGATGCAAGGACTTTTGGGAGGGCGTAATGGGATAGAAGTGATTTGGTGAGTGATTATGGATGTATGGATGGTGGGTGTGAATTGATGAAAATAAAAATAAAATAAACAAGTAGATGCAGGAAAAGTAAAGTGCAATCAAAATAAAGGTAATCCTAAAGATTTAATAGAAATAATACGAGTGTGAATAATAAAGCGCAAAAATCTAACACTATTCTAAACCACGAAAGCGATAAATAAAGCAATAAAGAAAACAATAAACCTAATTCGTGCGGAAAATAAAATCTAAACTAACAATATGCAAATTAAAGATCACACTCATATTGAAACTAAGAAATTTGTAGAAAAACAAAATGTTTTGAACACTAAACCCTTAAGGAAAACCATGAGATCTCTTCAAGAAAAATCTACAAACTACTTGAAAAGAAAACTTAAAAAAACTTAAAAACCTAACAACTTCATGAGATTAACCTCAATCCCTCAAGAACAACTATTACAAATTAAAGAGAAAATCTACTAAATCATGATAACTAGAAAGCTTAATATAGTTGGATGATATTTGATTATGGGAAAAATTCTTTGGTTTGCTATTGATTGGGGTCCTTTGTGCTTCTCCAATAGCTTGTATTTATAGAGTTCAGTGGCAACCTTATTGGGTGGGACCATTACTTGGACTCAAAGAAAAATCCTACTATCTTAAATATTTGATGAGATAAGATCTTTATCTTTTATCGACTTGGTCTCCAAGAAATATCCAAACTCTTCCCATGGTGGGCTTGGAGTAGACTTGGGCTTGAAGATAAAATCTTTGACATTAAATTCTTGAAATCTTAATTTCTTGAGTACGGTCTTAATCTTGGTAATGAATATGAAAGCTCATAATTAGGCCGTCGGTCGTGGCTCATCGTTCTTGGGCATTGAATGGACTTCCATGATGCTCTTGAATCACTTTTACAGGCCACAGTCGAAATCTCATTGTCAACATAGGCTGCTCGCTTGCTCAGTTGGAATAGCTTGACTGCAATCTAACTTGGTCGTAATCAAGCTTGGCCATGATCAAGCTTAGTCGCAATAAAGTTTGGCTATGACTATCAATTAGGTGAGGTTGCTATGTGTATATGGTTGTCCATGTGGTCGATGACAGTAATAACATTCAACTTAAATATTGATTCACTTCTTAATTTGAACAAAATAGAGGTCGGCCGGTGCCTAAACTAGAATCAAGATAATGATACAAACTATCTCAAAGCCAAATCTTTGATTTTACTTGGCCGTCGAGCTATGGCCTAAATTTAGTGGCAACCTGAGTACGAGAACTTGGCTCTGAAGTTGCGGCCTAAATATAGTTCAATCCAGGCCCCACAAGGATTAATACATATTAATCGCGGCCTAAATACATCTTAATCCAGGTAATACAAGGATATCTATTATATAATTTTCAACCCAAATTCACTCCAGCCGTCAGATTGCAACCTAAAATGTATTTTGGTCCATGGGTAAAATTTCGGTTCAAACAGGTACATGCAAAGATACTTCGGCGCTCAAGTCAGTGTTTGTCTTAGTTGCTATATGTTCAAGATGGATAGATTGCGTACCTTTCCATATAACTGACCTTCTATATTTATAATAACAATTTCTTGAGGATAAAGCGTACGGCTTGACATGCAAGTAAGTTCCTCCTACATGTCTTTCATCACGACGTTCACACGGAATAACTTGCTTCCCACGCCCATGTTCGCATTTTATTCATTCACTTGGTCAAACTACCTGGGTTGTTACCAACAACTAGGATAGACTTTACCACAAGTCCAAACTTAATTGGGTTTTAACTGACTAGCTAGTTGAGCCCCAAATGGGTTCGTTTGATTGATTGGGCTACAAACTTGGGCCGTGAAATATTTTCCTCTAGAATTCCCCCTTTTTCTTTGGTTAAATCTCTAGATTAATTTAATGAAAGAAAATCACTGGTTCCCTTCCTTATCTAGGTTTCCTAGTTAATTATCTATCAACTTTATGGAGAACCAAATCAAATTAGGAAAAGGAAAGAGGATAAACATTAATCATCACCTTTAAACCAAATCAAACTTAGAAAGAGAGAGATTAATAACCTTTGCCAATCAAATTGAAAAAGAGAAGAGAACATAACCTGTTGCGCACCCAAAGATCCACATAAATGTTTTCCTCCCAAGTTCGCGCGATTTTTTTCCTTATTGCACTCACACTACCACTTGAATCGAAGGTTTAGCTGTTCAGCAGTGCAGCGCTAGAGACGAAGTTCAGTCATGCCGTAGGGATCGTCGTGCCTAGCACGTTGCTTCAGCCGCACAGTGTATTGTCGATGCCGTCATGCCTAGCGCGCTGCAGTGCGGGGCATCTGTTGAGGTTCAGCCACTCCACGTTGCACCGCTTACGTGGAAGTTCAGTTGCACTCGTTGAGATTCAGCCACACGGCAACACCTCAACAGAGCATTGCATCGCTCGTTGCTCAGAGGTTCAGCCTTGGCTTGATGTGGTTCAGCTAAGTCGTGTCTACGCGCTGCTTCAGCCACGTAGCGTTTTCGAAGTTCGACCTTGATTTGCCTTGCTCGTGTCTTGGATCAGTACTACTACGAGATTCGCATGCTGTTTCTGCCGCGCACATCAAGGTTCAGCCAACCCGCATACTTCTTACTGCCCGAGTTAATTCACGCCACATGACTTCCACCGAGTGTTAAGGTTCAACAACCGAGGTTCAGTAAGTGTACTTACGTGCTGCTACCACGACTTCACCCGCGCGTATGCCAATCCCAGCTGTGCATCAACATCTTTACTTCAATTCCTTCCGTCAAACTTCTTCTTGCAAGTTAGGTCAGTCTATCTCTCTAGCGTTCGTTTCAATGGCTAAAAATAATTCAATTTTATGGAACCCGTCCAACCAGGATCTTGCAATAGCCAAGCTAAAGTGCTAAGCCCCGAATGATATAGTTTTCAGTCACTTTCTTCCAGAGGCTAATATTTTAACCGGAGCAGGATTACTTAGGGATTCTATAGTCTTATCTTTTAATCACCATGATCACATTAGGTTTCCTTTGCATCCATTGTTCCACATGGTATTTAATTCCATTGGTCTATCTCTGATGCAATTAAACCCAAATAGTTTACTTTTTACCTCTTCCTTCCTCTAACTCAGCTTGCATTGTGGTGTTTCTCTTGGGTTTGATGATTTCTTTGCTTATCATACTTGTGTTACTGTGAGGAACGAAGTCGAGTATTACCATATCGCACCCCGTCTTCATTGTGTGTTTTTTGAGAACAGACCTTCCTTCTGCAAAAAGTGGAAAACTCGCCCCATTCTTATCACAGGAAATTGGTTCGCTCCTGAGGTCTCTCGGATCAAAATCCCTTTTGCTTTCAACTTTAGCCCTAGTGTATTCTTTACTTTTTATTTCTATTTTACCTCATCGTTTCTGTTTCTAACATTCTTCCCCTTTATGCGACGCAACTTCTTACTTTGCTCAAAGGTCAATCATATTACCCGCACCACACAAAGATCTTCTTGAAGACAACATTGTGGGTTTTAGCTGAGACATTGCTGATTACTCCGAAGACGACACACTGCTAAAGATTTCCACATCGCACACAAGCATCATTTACGTTCCTTACAATTCGTCTATCGTCCATTCGCGCCAGACCTAAGTGACGGTGATCTGATCACTTATATCATCAGCTCATCTTCCTTGCTGCACTTTACTCCGAGTTTAGTAAGTCGCATAAAATTTTTTTATAAAGAAAGGCTTAGGAAGAAGAAGGGGAAGACAAGGAAAGAGAAGAAGCATAAGCATCATCCCATGATCTTATAATCGTGGAACCCAAGCTTCATTCTCCCCGAGTAAAATAGAAGTCCTCAAAGCGTGCGTCGGGAGAGGGAAGCAGTACCTAAAATTCGCTTCATGTCAAGGTCGAGACTCAAGATGAGAATGAGTCCGTTCAGCAATCTACCCCTAGAAGCACTCCGGCTTCATTCCTAGCTATCTCGGGCTCGGCATTAGTCCCCTTGCCGAGCTCAGGTTCTCTCTTGCCCCCTAGTCCGAGCATGACTCCATCTCTGCCGGACCGTTGGCTTCCTATACTTAAGAAAAAGATGGTTTATACATTTCTTCCCTAGATTGGATGCTCAGGGATGTCGTGAATTATCTTTCCCTTATGTATGACATGGTTCATCCCTCTTATTAGTCTGAACTGCTGTCGAAGTCTAACTCTAACTTCAATATTGCATGCATGGGTGAACACGGTATAATTCAGGTACCTATTTCCTTTTTTTTAGACTTGGGATGCGTGCGGCTCCAAGGTTCCAAGGGTCGGCCAATCTTGAGTTGCCGATCCCAAGGCTGTTCCTTGTAGTTTCCAATCCCAAGTCGGTCATGCCTTTCTGATCCCCACTTAATTTTATTTTTGTTTTGTTTTGTTTTGCTTTTCTTTCTTTCTTTTCAGATAAATGAGGCTTTCGCGTCTCTGAACCTGTGTATGGAGAGAGTCTCCAAGAGTGATAAAGCCAAATAGAAGGCTTTCTAGGAAGCCAAGTTCGCTCTGAAATTAAGTTGCTGAAGGACGAGTTGCAGAATCTGAAAATAAATTTCTTGAGTCTGAACGTGAACACCAGCGCCTTTACTCAGAGATGAACGCCAAGGTTGAGAAGCCAGAAGCCAAAGCTACCAAGTTGAGAAAAAAACTTGCAGATCTCTAAGCTCTACGTGATTCTGAGTTTTAGAAGCAGTGCCTCAAGATCAAAGAAGAGTCAGCGCGCCACTTTCGCTTTGGATGGAACCAAGCCCTTCTCAGGCCTAAGGAAAAGATCGATGTGGGTCCGGATGCTGTAGATGTGGATTAAGTCTTTGAACCCAAAGGTTATAAGTTTTTTCAAGTGATAGGCTTGTAGATCGTCCTTAAGAACGAGCCTGATGAAGACAATGACGAGGAATGATCCTGCCAAACCCAGTCCCTCCACCGAACAGACTTTTCCTTCGGCCCTATAGTTCTGCTTTCCTGCTTTGTTTCCTTTTGTTTGCCAGACCTTTCACTTATCTTGATTTTGGTTTATTGCTTGGATTGAGTTTGACTATGGATTTTTGTTTAAATTGTTGGAACTCTGTTGTAATTTCTAATTTTTCCTGATCACTTCCTTTCACGCTTTACTATTTTAATTTGGATAAAAAACAAATTCCTTTAAACAAGAACGGATTACGGTTCCCTTAATTCTAGGGGTTGCTACCTTAATGGTAAAACTTATTAAATTCAAAATTCAGTTATATATTCAAAAAACATATTAGATATTGACAGTTAAGATTTACCTCTGCCACCTTATCCCGGGTGTTTCTTACCTAACCTCGAATTTTCAAATTAAAATTCAAAATACAATTTGATAGTCTTTCTTACGTACCTGTCTATAAATTTTCGATAAAAAGGGCGTGAGCTTTGATTAGCTTACCTAGAGGAACAGTGTCATCCTTGCACATGGCCGGCAAAAAGAAACTTAAGCTTCACTTCCACCTTTGCGGAAATGCTCGAGTGAAGAGAGATTCCCAAGGGAAGAAGCTCTTAATCAAGGGCTCCTCTGGTTCCTCTGTTAAGTTCTCGGCTTCTACTCTTCTTAGTAGGGGTAAAGGTGTGCTCACTATCACTTCTAGTAATTCTCCTAGTATTGGCAGGTCCCACGCTAAGGGAGGAACTCCAGGTCCTTGGGAATTTGCGGTTGCGAAGGACAATGGGAGAAAGACTGTGGGTGTTCTCCCACCACTTCAGCCACCCATGAAGGATCATGGACCGTTGACTATCCCTCCGCTACACGTAACTGTGCCTGGTGGAGATCCGGTGATGGCATGGCGCTTGGTAACCCTATATGCCCGTCAGGACATTACCACCCTGACCTGTTTCGTGGATCATCTAAAAAGAGAACTCAGCGATCCCAGAAGTTAGTGCAAGGGGCCCATGCTCGAGGGTTTAACGACGGGTTACTCCAGGGGATGCGTTATTACCGCTTGAAGGCCCATATCGTTTTCCCTTATCTCTACTGGAACCTCTTCCCAGTTAAGATGTGAACTTGGTCTCATAATTTTAGTTGAATAAGTCTTGTGGCATAGTTCACTGGCGTGATGGCACAACCATTTATTTTTAGTAAATACTTTGTTTCCGTTTCATTTCTAAGGAAAATTCAACTGCCTTTTAATTATTCATCATTTGGTTTCCTTATTCGAGAGTAATTTCGGTGTTTGGAGATTCATTTAAATTCACTTCGGATTTCGTTCATAGGCCTAGGGATTTTGGAGGGAACGTGAACAGTTGGCCTTTTTTCTTTGGATGAAATTCTCTTAGTTTCGCAAACAAGATTGTCAAATCAATCTGCAATAATCTGGATAACCTCTTTATTTATTCAGCAATAAATAATGTAAATAAAATCATGCTCTTGTCTTCGGCCCAAGAGTCTTTTATTCAAAACAAGCTAACAAGGATAACGATAGACAACAATACGCAAATAATAATCCAAATTAACAGAAAGGCAAAGGTCATACGTAATACTTCTTTAGGTGAATCGCGTTCCAAGGATGTGGGGCGATCTTCCTACTTTGAACTTCTCGTAATATGTATGCTTTGTTGCTGTAGGCCTCTACCACTTCGAAAGGTCCTTCCCAGTTCTGGTCGAACTCTCTTTTATTTTCTTCCTTTGTTTGATTAACCACTTTCCTTAAGACCTAGTCTCCAATACGATAACACCTTGGCCTAACTTGTTGATTGAAATATTTAGCCATTTGATTATGATAGTTGGCCAACCTTATGATGGCTACTTCTTTGTGTTCTTTTATCAAATCTAGGTTCCTCACCAACTGTTCTTTATTTCGCTAAGATTTGACCACCAGCTTCGGACAATGGGTAATCCAACCTCCGTTGGAATTACGGCCTCTGTCCCATAGGTTAGTGTGAATGAGCTTTCTCCAGTAGGCTTCCTTTTTGTCGTTCAGTAAGCCCAAATCACAAGTTGCAACTCCTCTGCCCAATTACCTTTACACTCTTCCAATCATTTTTTGAAGCCCTTGAAGATCGTCTTGTTCGTCTTTTTAGCTTATCCATTTCCTTGAGGGTAGCTCCTGGAAGAGAACTGAAGCTGAATCCCTTTGTCTTGGAAATATGTTAATATGAACTTCCTATTCTTGAATTCCATTCCATTATCTACCACGATCTATTTTTCCAGATGTTCTGAACTTCCAAACTTCCAAACCGGCATATGATGTTTCTCTAGACAAACTTGATCACCTACACTTGATCTATTTTTCCATATGCTTTGGCTTCGACACACTTGGTTAAGTAGTCTGTAGCCATGAGCACTCTTTTCTTCCCTCCGTAAACTTTATCCTCAAGAATTGTGATTATAAATAAAAAAGTTCAATAATTTGGAAAGGTACGCAAGTTATCCATCTTGAACATATAGCAACTAAGACAAACATTGACTTGAGCATCGTAGTATCTTTGCAGGTACCCCACCCACAGTTCAAAAATCAAAACAAGATCTGATGACGAGCACAAGCCCACTTGATGATCTAGAGTTTGATTCGAGGAAGGTAATAAGCGCGAAAAGAGGAAGGAACGAATGAAAGAACCTGAAGGATAGAGGATCTTCAACTGAAGCAAGTTCAGACGAAATGGAATATGCTAAAGGCCATGGAGGCGACGATTTAGGCCCCTCCAGGCGTGGACACTGGAAGAGACCTAAGAAGGGGGAACTAAGAGATGTAATCCACAAGATAGTGAAGGGTTTCAAAACAAAGACCCCTACCGAACTTGCCTTGGAAGCGACTAAAGGAATATGTGGATCTCCATTTACGGAGGAAATCCTAAGTGCAAAGAGACTTGCCAATTCACCCAGCCCAAGTTCAAGATGTTCGATGGAAGCACTGATCCGATCGAACACATCTACCACGTTCAGCAGCATATGATCCAAGAGGCAAAGGATGAAGCCTTGATGTGTAAAATGTTCCTTTCTAGCCTATTAGGGTCGGCCTTAACATGGTTCAGGCAACTCTGGCCCAGGTCCATTAAAGACAATTCACAGAACTCTGCGAGGCCATTATTTCACAGTACATTTGCAACTCAAAGAGGAAGAAAGATATCAGCATTTTGTTCAGCACTAAGCAAAACGTAGGAGAAAAGCT
The DNA here is from genome assembly GCA_028570905.1 of Dryas integrifolia. NCBI lineage: Eukaryota > Viridiplantae > Streptophyta > Magnoliopsida > Rosales > Rosaceae > Dryas > Dryas integrifolia. The sequence goes on from JAOTRM010010337.1 coordinate 8,642, forward strand.
GAAGGATTACCTTCGCTGATTCCTCATCAAGATGTCGACTCTCGACGAGTGCAACTCTAAAACAGCTGCCTTGGATTTCCGAGAGGGATTGATACCCGGATCCAAGATGCATCACTCATTGGTTAAAAGGCCACCATACAACATGAGGGAAGTACTGAGCCGAGCCGATGGTTGCATCCGACTTGAGGAAGAGGCAACTTTACTCGCTCGTCGATCCACGATGACAATCACGATACCGAAGAGGCAGGATGAAAAGAAGAAGTCAACAATAATTAATTACCCACTATCAGCTCTTTAAAGTCTCAGTACTTAAAGAAACCAAAGGCTTAGCATCCAATCCAGTACCATTCACACCATTTTCTTTTCTAAATGCTTATCAGCAACCAAATGGGGCATTAACACATCCTGTCAAAGCTTTCTTCTCAAAAATCAACCAACCATATGGCTCCAGGACATATACTAAAGGATAATCATTGGTTTTGGTTTTTTTTTTTTTTTTTTTTTTTTTTTTTTTTTTTTTTTAAACCACATACTGAAAGAAAACAGTCATCGTTTGGGCACTTAGTATATATTGCAATGCTTTTTTTTATTTATTTATTTTTTATACTGTCTCTCTTTTCTCTCATGACTGTAGAAAACATACTGAATGACTATCATTGTTTTTTTCTTAGAAACCACATATTGAAGGAAAGTCGCCGTATGGGCACTTATCATACATTGCAACGTTTTTATTTATTTTTATTGTGCCTCTCTTTTCTCTCATGGATGCAGGATATATACTGAAGGACAATCATTGTTTTTGTTTTCAAAGACAGTCACCGTTTGGGCATTGAGCATATTAGTGAATGTACTTACCACACACATACACAACATCACCCAAAAACAAATCACATATATAAACACTAAAAAAGAACAAAAATGGCCACTCAAACCAAAACAGTTGTTGTATGACGATATACGAAAACAACAAAAATGAAAAAAATATACAGTATATGGAGAAACTGTATATGTGGTACATACACAATAATAGTTCTGATAGAATTAAAGCATCCAACCCAAAACCAATTGGCAATGGGTGGAGAGGCCCAAGACTTATAAGCACATATGCTAAGCCTTAGTTTTCCGATGTGGGACATTGCTCCACATTACTCTCAACAAGTTCAACATCCATTACAACATGTAAATATGAAACTCATTTTTTCAAGCTTTAAATCGCTAATTTGATTTTAAATGATAGATACTATTCATTTAAGCTTCCAATTAATATATTTTTTTAAAAATCAGTGATTATATCACAGTGTCAAAAAAAAAAATAGCATACAAACTTCCAAAATATTAACAAGCGCGCTGTGACTGTATAAAAAACTAAAATAGTGACCGTATAATAGTAAACGAAAACAAAAAAAATGTAAAAAAATAGACACAAGCATTAAAAACATAACAAATAGACATTTGGAAAAACTAGTACTAGACAGTTTTATGTACATTAAAGAATGAAGAAACCTGGAAAAGAATCATTTATAAATTTATTTTCAAATACAAACTCAATCATTCACTATGTGACAGAATCTAAACATATGTAAATATACAACCAATTCAAAACAACAATGAAAATATCTTATATATCCAAAAAAAGCTTTTTTGCAAGTCACCCACCTGAATTATAACCTCGTTTGTACTTCACTACCCAAATTAAAAATTAAATCAATCTATCACCTTAATTTAAAAAAATTTGCAATATATGTCACGCCTCCATCCAATTCTGTCATCTTTTCTGTCAAAAAAGACCACTTGAGTTGCACGTGTCCCATTTTTCAGGGGTTTTTTCGTCATTTCAAGCCTAATCCTCTTTCCCTTCTTTCTCTCTCTCTACAACTCCATGGTCGAACCTCCACTTTGTTAAAATAAAAACTGTTTCTTTTTTTTACATTAATCAATCAATTTACAATAAACAACTACTAATCAAAAACTGTTTCCCATTAAAGGTTCACAATAAACTACTAATGGGAAACAATAAACTACTAAACTACTAATCAATCAATTTACAATAAACAATAACCCATATTGGGTTTCTTAATTTACCTTAATCTCTTGGGCATACTTTGAGCTGCCCAGCTAGGAAACAAGTAGAGAGAAGCCGCGTGGACCACACCATGCTCATTATCACCTACTCCGCCAACCACAACCACCCTTGGCCCGCTTCTCGCAACCAACACCACAAAAACTCCAAACCCGGCAACAGCAGCAAACCTGCCGAGGAGCCCCATCACCAACAACAGCAGCAGCCTGAGAGGTTTGCAGATCTCGGCACTGATGAGTCGTGTCTTATTGCGAACGACGAGTTTGGGTGGTCCGACCATGGAGTTGGAATTGGAGAGAGAGAGAGAGAGAGAGAGAGAGAGAGAGAGAGAGAGAGAGAGAGAGAGAGAGAGGTTTGAAATGACAAAAAACCCCTTAAAATGGGGTACGTGCGTCTCATGTGGTTTCTTTTGATGGAAAAGCTGACGAAATTGGATGAAGCATGACATTACAAATTTTTTAAAATTAAGATAGCAGATTAATTCAATTTTCATAGTCGAAGTAGGTGACTTGTAAAAAAACCATCCAAAAATGAAATGAGAAGAAACCAACTATGTTTATTTCAAATAAAATCCATAATCCAATACAACATTCTTAAGAAACCAATTCAATACTAAAGGTATGTAAATTTTTGGATAATTTAGACACATATTTATTAAATAATTATTAGATAATTTTATCAAATCAAATTCAAATGGCTTCACTTAATTATGTACCACTTGCTTAACCGTACACCATCTTTTGTATATATATGTGTATGTGTATAAATATTGATCGTGTAAATGATATTTTTTCTCCTTAGAAATAAGGATTTGAAGCTTATGAATGTTAAATTATGTTATTGCGATCTGTATTTAACCCATCAAATACTAAACAATCTATGAGTAATAACCCTTGTCATTTCGATCTGTATTGAACCCCCTAAATTATGTTATTATGCACCTAAAATTTGTTAATTTTATATTTATCAAAATAGTAAATAATTGATCAAATAAATTTTATCAAGTTTCATTTTAAGTTTTCATGTTTTTTTTTTTTTTTTTTTTCAGTTTCTTTTGTTATTCTCTATTTTTTTTACTAATATCCATATTTGATTGATATTTTATGTATTTTTGGACCCTCAATATTTCCGTGAACACCAATATTTAATCCCTTAGTGGTCGTTCATAAACATGTTGATTCCAACATATAGTAATGCGATGTAGGAGAGATTTTTCGGTATAACCAATATATCATCACATGATATAACCAGTATATGTGTTATAATATAGGTGGATATTATTAATATTATATTATATTAATATAAACATATTGTCCAATAATACTCTTACACGTTGAATTGGTTACACCACATGATGGTATATTAGTTACATTGAGACGGTGTATTGGTTACATTAAAAAAATTCTCACGATGTAGAGGTGGCCCCGTCAACCCCCTTCATATGTCTTTACCACTGAAGCTCAAGTAGACGTCCTAGATACATGGTTTTGATTAAGATGAAATGAAAAGATGGCCTGATGGGTTGTGCCGGTAGCCGTTGGTAGCATGGGCCTCCACTGGTTCCAATTCCGACAGCTGCAAAATGGAAATTGGCGGCCGGCTCCTCACAATGAAGGCGTGGTCAACTTCCCCAAAGTAAATTTGTCATATGCAATATTGTATGCTCTTACCTACACAAAATGCGTGGAATACGCTCTCCTAAATGGATGTACCAACAACTCTGCTGTCTAATAATACTATATTCTTTTTCTAACAAAAATTAATATTATTCCTTTTAATTAAAAATTACTAATTTTGGATGCATCTATTCTCCATCAGCACTCGGCAGGTAAGAGGCATGCATCTAGCTAGATGCTTGGGGAAATTTTCACAGTATGTAATCATTTGAACATGCTATCATCAGATCACCCATTTTAATGTCTTTCAAAACTTTTGACCTCCTCGCTAAATTACTAGTTTTGACTCCTTCAACCAATTTTAGAGCGAATTACCTTTCTTTGATAGTGATGAAGATGATAGTCAACTATTCGTGGCGGTCAAGATAATGGTTGAGATGTTTTCCATCACGCCTCAGTTATCAACTCTATCACATTTCAAGAGTTATTTACATTTACACCCTTTAAGATTTATTATCTTTTCACATACACTCTATAGGGTTTTAAAAATTACACATACACCCTCTGATGTTTCAAAATTGTTGCATATAACCTTCTGTAAAAAAAAATAATAAATAAACAAAGAAGAAGATATTTGTATTGAAATTGGACTTTACACCTTAAATAATTTTATTAAGCCATTCTAATTCTTAGTATGCCTTTTTGCATATTTTTTATTATTTTTCGTCTTACTGTAGGGAACCATATGCAATAATTTTGAAACCTCAGGGGGTGTATGTGTAATTTTTGAAACCTCAAGAAGTGTATGTGAAAAGACGATAAATCTCAAGTAATGTAAGTGTAAATATTTCACATTTCAGCCATAAGTTAAATGAGTGAGCTAGTGTTCAATGATTTCACATTTTGAAAAAGTCAAAACTGTAACTTCCTAATGGGAAGTCAACAAAGTTTTTAATTAAGCCATAAAATGGCCCATTTCATGAAAATTATCAATTTGTTTCTTACACGCAAGTCTTAATTGTTACCAAAAAGAAAAGAAGCAAATCTTGAAAATTCTTTTGCCCGAAAAAATTAAGAAAAAGAGAACGAAGAGAAATTGGGGCTATAAAACGAGAAATCAAAAGATAAAGGAGGGCGTGGTGTGCTGTGTTCATCAAAAAGAGTAAACAAAAAGTCGTGGATCACACAACAGCTCATTAACCACTTCATTTATCTAGAATACAAAAAAGAAAAAAAGAAGATCGCTTTCCTTGACAGCAACACCAAGAATTAAAAGTCATATATATAAAATAAAGACCAAGACTTCAAAGTCTCAGTAGTTGATCAATTAAAGAATGAGTAATTTAATTCAATAACCCTTTTTAATATGTAATAAGCTTTTTTGACATTTCTTTCCCAAAACTTACATTTCTAACCTTTTTACATTTGTTTGGACCAAAATACCCCTTATATATCATATGTAGACGCGCATTCGACAATTAGACTAGAAAATCGACCAGTTGCTTCTCCTCTTCCGGCGATCGTGCATTTGACAAATAGACCAGAAATTCGATCATTTGCTTCTCCTCTTCTGGCGACGATCGTATGGTGATAACGGCCGCAACTGATCAAAAAATGAAGAAGAAGATAAAGGTTGAAGAAGACGAGGAAGAGCAAGAAGAGGTTGTTCAAGTTCAAAGGGGTTCTGGGTTTTCGAATCTGGACGACAATCGTTTTTCATGGCAAAACAATCCACCACCACCATCCTCCACCTCCCACACCGACCTCTCATCTCTCTCTCTCTCTCTCTCTCTCTCTCTCTCTCTCTCTCTCTCTCTCTCTCTCTCTCACCAGTCCACTCGAACTCGAGGCAAGGCGAAGCTCCGACGAGCGGTGTTCAAGGTCGGGTCTGGTGGTGTGGTGCCTCCTCGGTCTTGTCCACCACCCAAACACCCAGATCTGGGTTGCTTCTTTTTCTTTTTTTTTTTTTAGATTTGGGTTGCCTCTTTTTTTTTTTTTTTTCAAATTTGGGTTGGGAGAAAAGAGTATAGAGATAGAGAGAGGAGATGATGGGTCTTTGGCTGGTGAGGGAGGTAGGGCTGGCAAGTGGGGAGGAGAGGGTTTGGGTGGTGGTGGAGAAGTAGATGGTCGAATTTCTGATCTAAGTGTCGAATGCACGGTCTACATATGATATATAAGGGGTATTTTGGTCCGAACAAATGTAAAAAAGTCAAAAAAAAAGCTTATTGTATATTAAAAATGATTATTGAATTAAATTACCCTTAAAGAATGGGCGGCCTCTCTTTGGGGTTTCCTTGTTTTTAATGTAGGGTTCTTGTGTAGTTGCCTTGCTGCCTTATCGTGATAGTTAAAGGCTTTGTTTCGTGTTTTATAAAGTTGATCTACCACATAAAAGAAAAAATTAAAAGACCAATACTTTTTTTTTTGGGTCGGCAAGAGGAATAGTTAGAACGTTGATTAGAAAGGGAAAAAGACCAAGACATTTGTGTTTTACACATGTTACGAAAACGAGCAAGTCAATAGAGTAAAGATCGAGAGAATGTAAGGGCACCTTGAGAGGCAACCTTTCCTCCACGGAATATTTAATTCAGTAAACCCCTTTTGCGGCGAAAATTGTTTTTATGACATTTTTTTTTAATTTACATTTATGACCTTTTTTGAATTTGAAAAGTCCAAAATACCCTTTATATAAATATACACAAATCTGCTATTGTGTTCTCATTTAGCTTACTTTCACTTTCACTCTCTCTCTCTCTCTCTCTCTCTCTCTCTCTCTCTCTTCCCCAGCCTCTGTCTCACACCCAAGTACCCAACTCTTCTAGATCTGAACAACATCAAACCCATAGCAGATCAGCTTTGTTGTTCATCACAATCAGCTTTGTATAATGACCAAATATACAAATAACAAAAAGGACCTCCAAAATTCTTCCAGTTGCTTTGAAAGCCTCCATGGACAACAGCAAAGTGTTGCTTGCACATTAGTCCAATTACAGAAACACACTAATTTGCATACTACGTTTAGTATTAAGAATAAGTGAGGGACAACATATTACTTCAACCTTGTATTAATTTTATAATCGTGTTAAATTCAATCCTTGAATGTGTTGTTCGTCACTTTTTCCATATATTTTATCCCTCAGATTAGCCGGACTCTTAATTTGCAAACCTATAGAAGAAATTACAGACATGAATGTTTGAATGCGATCTTATTTGAGCTGCATCTTAATTTAGTCAAATTCCGTTGATGGTTGAGAATCATTCTTTTTATGGTCAATAGAATTTAACATTTTTTTTTTTTGGCCTGAATAGAATTTAACATTGGACAGAAAAGAGATACGAGTTTACATGGGCATACGCCAGGAGGATTACAAACCAAGATTTCCTTACAACTATAGCACCCAATAAAGCAAAGCATAAAAGCACTAACCAAAAACTAGTGCAAACAGTTATAAACTCCACAACTACTACTAGATATAGTTATGAAGCTTTACATAATAAGAGCACAAGTACAAGCCCGAATACAAACCCAGAATGAATAAGAAAATCCATGAAACAATTATACAAATTGAATAATCATGTCCCAAGACAACTTGACAAGGGCAGTATAGCTTGTCCAGAAGCCAAGAAGAAGCCAGCAAAAAGCAAGCAATTATAACACCTACTAGCACTCTTAAAGACCGTGCAGCCACATAGACTGAGCTCAAACCATCTGGAACTTAGATCTAACCATCTTCCTTGCTGAGAAGCACAAACATGTTGCCCAAAAAGAACGAAAGTTATCCACAAAAATCCAAGTTGATGAAGCCATTAGACTAACCAAAATACTACGCTGATCATCTAACAAAAAATTACATCAAGTAGAGAAGCTGACTAGCATCGACAAGCCTCCCAACAACCATGAACTGCCACCTCCTAAACAGCTCAACCAAGTCATGATCAACAAATCCTCCCAAAGAATATGCTCCAGTCACTAAAACCATAGCCATGACCCAACAAATAAAGGTCATTAAACTCAAGCTAAGATGAAGAACAAAGCAAAGCAAAGTGTAAACAGTTATTAAGTTGCTTGTTAAGT
>JAOTRM010010387.1:0-16404 GCA_028570905.1 Dryas integrifolia
ATGAAGCACGCTATTTAATACTTCTAGTGGAGATAAGGTGGGGATTTCATGGGGCTAAGGGCATTACTATGGGCTTCGGTATTTTCATAATTTCAGGAAATACCTTTTCATCCGCTTTTTTTCATTATATTTATATTTCTAATTGAACTTTTTCATTTCAATTAATGAAGTCTTGTTTTTAATTAAAAAAACAAAAAAAAAGAACGAAAAGAACGAAAATGAGAGCTGTTTTACCAATGTAATATTTTACCATATAAAAGAAAGCATATATTTTGATGTGTGCAATATGCACGAATAACCACTAAGACGTTCAGGTGCAGGATCCCATTCATTTCTGCCTAAAGCCCAATTGATTTGTAGAGGAGGGCCAGGAGGGCAATGATCAACTAGTTATGCGAAATTTTGACAACTTAAATCAACCTAAGTATTTTAATTTTATTTTTTTTTGGGTAGTTTTTGACTAAGAAAATGCAATTGCAAATCAACTACTTTTGGGGGGGAAAAATCATACCCGCACGCCCAAACATTCACCACTGGGTTACGCTTTGATAGAACATTTGTATACCAATTAGTCCACTCACAGTTTTCCTGTCAAAAGAATTGTTACTCTAAAAATGACTGAACAGTGCAAACAATAGGCTATACACATTATTCCTGCTATTGAAACTTCCATAGGGTGTACACACCCTATGTGTACATCTCTTTCATCACATGATAGCAGTATGTTTGTACTATTCAGTTAAGGTAATCACATTTAGTTGGTAATAACAACATAAATCCATACAAAAGCAACAACCAAGAATGAGGACGGATAAATTTATAAAGCCTACTGGAAATCATAGAACTAGTATTAAAATGGAGCTGTAGTAAAATGTAGGAATAGTTTACTGAAAAAAAAAAAAAATGAATAAAAGATTTAGATTTTATGATTTTTTAACTTCAACAACAGTGCGAAAACACCAAAAATTTCCAAGAATTTATACCTTTTTATAATCTGAGTAAAATTAATAGAAAGGAATCTAGGGGATGCAAAAAATCAGAACCAGAAGACAAGAAGTGGGAAGAGTCCGCTAACCACTCAAGCAACCATGTACAAGACTGGGATTTAAATCCATAAAAGAATACTGCAATTCACTTGTAAATATTTTTTTCATAAATACTAAACTTAAAAGAAAAAGAAACATATATAAATATGGAGAAATAGAAATAAAAACCTGCAGATACGCCTGAATCTCGCTATTGCTATTTCCCAGTTGAATGATTTTGTTGGATATGCGTGTTAAATGCCCAATATTCCCCATCTTGGGTGGGGATTTACCCTCAACATGAACTGTTGGCTTATTTGAATGAGCTGCCAATGTGAATTGCTTTTCTGCTTGAAGTATTTTTCCAACTAGATCACACTCGCAAAGGAGATGTTGTACAAGAGGAGCATTCTTGCTTTCCAAACATGATACTATTATGTTCTCTATGTGGTAATGTGCAAAGTTGTTAAATGGGTACCTGGAATACTCAGAACGAAATTGGGGAATAAACATATATTTAATTGTATCGATTCACTTTTTATAAAACAAGAAATTAAAACTCTGAACTTACTTTAATAACAAGTCGAAAATTCTTTGTACTGCTCCAAGACAAATCAGTTCCTTCGCAACAGCTTCACCACCAACCATGAGTAATACTGAAATGAACTCTAATATCTTTAAACGATGTTTCCCAAGAGGTGGCTGTAATTTTCCATATGTAGTTAACAACACATTGTCCACAGAAGAAACATCCAAAAGCTTCACCAAATCACCTGCAGGCCGGATAGTAGCCTGATTATCAGTATTTAGTTTTTATTCTCCTTCAAAGAAAATAATTTTGTGCTTCATGATTCGCTTGCAGAGGTAAAATGTTAGGTTAGCAGATCAATCATTCTGTGCATAATCAACAAACATCCAACGAATGAAATTATGCAACCAGAATTTGTTAAATCTGGACATCCAGATGTGAGAAGTATTCAATAGAATATGTACCCCCATGAATGAACGTGCATGTATAGCAGTCATACACAAACACCAAATGAACTTGATGCAAGTACCACGCACCAAATTAAGGAGATAATTTTACCTAGGCTCTCCAGCATGGCCACAACAGTCTCAGGATTAGCAGTAACTCTAGATCCACGAGTAATTTGAGGTCCACAAAGATGTTCATATGCTCCCAATTTTATCCTCCTTGGGTCTAACAAAGAGATGCATACCGACAATGAGTTAACGAGAACAGATTTTGGTCGTGAGTCCTCCAAAGCATGCTGAAATAATCTTTGTATAAAACTGCAAAAATACAATACACATACATAAGAACTTCAACACATAAGCTAGAGCAGAAATGAGTGTATAAGAATTTTTAGTATATGTAAGAAGAAAACAAATGCTACCTTGGGCTGGAGATTTTAGTAGAAAGTCCAGGAGGAGCAAACCTTGTTATAGCACAAAGCGTCTCTGATGCATCACCATGCACCTCAGGAGAATCCTATAGAAATCATGCTCATAAAATGTGCTCATTAACAACAAATAAATCATCCTTCTATTGAGACTAATAGTAGAAAACATATAGCTGAAAAGAACTATGCAATTTTCCTACAGGAAAATCAAAATTGCATAGCCTTCTTTTAGTAAGCAATAGATTGCAGCACAACCTTCCATTTAGAAGGCATTAGCAAGATCATGGTTCTATCTCTTTTCTCCAAAAACTTCACACAAACTATGAGTTCGAATATGTAGGGGGTAAAAAACCCCAAGAAGCCCATTGGGCATTGCATGAATATAGCTTATATGTAAATTAGTTACTTACTGAAGACCTGAACTTGTCTGCAATCATCTCTAGCACATCTGTATCTTCTAAACACTGCAGTGCTTCCATAAACTTTGTACGAATAAGTTCACGACAAAAAATTTGGGTTTTCATGAACTGCACTGCCTAATTGATCGAGCACAACCAATAAAAAGCATGCCAAAATTTAATAGCCCACAATCACAAAGTTCTCTCTTACAGCAAAGGTTAATAATCAAAAGCTCAAGATACCAATTACTGTTTTATAAGCTTAATGCAGTGAACAAGTTTCAGATACCAGAAGCAACAAACAAAGGTAACTAACAACCAACCTCCATGATAGATGTACTTCCAGTTTGGTTTTCTAGCTGCTTAACAGTTTCTTTAAGACGCTGTATGCCCACATAAGAAAAGAATCAGCTCAGCAATACCTTACGAAGTAAATAACGTAACTTCTGACATCTAACTCATGCAATGTATATATATATTCTATCACAACTCAGACACGCAATGCATCACAGGTGAATGATGCATCAAAAGTATTCACCTTTTGATTATTTATAAGCCTCACAACATTGGATCGAGGACAAGTTCCATTCCTAATGCAGCTCAACACAGTATACCTGACTTCAGTTATTCCTTGGAGTGGACCAATAGCAGACACCGTGAATCCCTATTCATTACAGGAAAAGTAAAAATCATCAAATTTGTAGTTCTCACTTCACCTGGAGGTTGGAAGACCAGAAAAATAAATGTAATACAACCATCAAATTCACAAAAATCAGTAACACTTACAGAAACCTCAATATCACATTCAGTCACGCTAGTAAGTGCCTGCTTCCAAATTATATTGTGAAAAATTAGAGAAGCAACAAGAGAAAAGAATTAAAGATGTAACTAACACAATCTACAGTTATATATATAATTGATTCAGTAGATCACTTTATGCACCTTCACGGTGGACTCCTCGGGGCCTAAGAGGCTATACACCCATTCACAAGATTCCTCCTGCACGCAATACTGGAGATTAGAACAAACTAAACAGTGAGATTTTGCAATCTCCAGCATTAGTAAGAGATATTGGGTCTGACTCTTCATGGAATAGGCAGTGGGACACCCAGGCTTATATTCCTCGTATTATCCTTACAAATATCCGTCCATCACTGAACCCTAACCAACTCTAAAGTCTAAACCTTTCTAACATCAAACAAAAGGTCTAATCACCATGTTACATTGCTGAAGCCTGAACTGAAAACATCCTAGCTGCATCACAAATACAGAGAATGCTTCCAGAAACATAAATGATGAAAGGTTCATAACTTACATTTGCTTGAAGAAAAATTGACGGGGGGAAGGAATTTTAATCAATACCTTGTTCTCACATTCTTCACAAGTCCCACATTCTCCGCAAGCCAGATCATCTTTAGGAGGGTAAACCTGGATGACTTCACATTCCTTATTGTCATCCAGTAATTTTATTGCCTGTAATCAAAACATTCAGCACTCAAATCATGTTAACTTACAGAATAGCTCATAGCTCATACACAACAGATAAAAAAGCAATAACAAAGGATCTGCCATTTGAACGTACCCATTGTGGATTAGAACCTACAGACAAGAATTTAAGAAGATGCTTAGCCCTCTTAAAGGATTTAGTCCTTTTGGTTGTTGAGACTGTCATGAAACGCTCATCCTGACCATAAATAATTAGAAATACAACAATTTAATATGTACATATATCATCAAATCACACCTGCATAATTTGAAAAAATCCACTGATCAAAATATAGAGTGGATTTCAAAAATTCATATTTACAAATTCAACATAAGTGAGAGTTTTCAATTGAAAAAACAACATTATATTTAACATGACATACCAAATTCAATTCACATGAAATACCATGCTCTTCTAGAGCAGATTCCACCGCCGGCCATCCGTTTTGCAAATCTATGTCTACAAAAACAAAAACAAAATGCAGAAATTAGAGAATTGTTCTTTCAAATAATTGCAATATTAACAATTTAAAAAATCACAATAATGGAATAAGTCCTCATGAAAAATTTAAAATATGGCATAAAGATGATATAGTTTAATTTCACCTAAAACTTAAAAATAAAATTTATATATACATAGTTTCCCACAATTTCTGAGCAAGCTAAGAAACAAAGGAGAGGCATTAAGGTGTACCCTCCTCTTCCTCTACATCGTAGTAGATAGAGAAAGAGATGACTTTGAGCGTGCCATCTTCGTTGAACAAGGTGACATTAAGCGTGCCGTTTTCATGGTCTTCGATGTAAATATCCTTTGTGTTCTCCATTGTCGCTTGGTTTTGTTGCAGGGTTTGAGTAAGCAGGTTTTGATCAAGTGGAGGGTCTCGCCCTTCCAAGCGACGACGGCGGAGGACCTCCCCAGGTGAGAGTTGCAGATCAAATTGGGTGTTTTTTTGTTTTTTTAATTTAGAATTTTAGACCAATGTGCGCACTCTGTCATTCCCTCTGCTTTGGTAAATTCCTCATCTGGGTTCTTGAGTTTGCACTGATTAGACTACAGGGTAGAGCATGAAGAAAGTTTCAATTACAGTACTTTCTTTAAATTCACAGATTTCAATATTTTGTCGGGAGGAGAGGCTGTTGGGGTTTGGGGGATTGGCTGGGGGCGCAAGGGGAAGGGCTTGGTTGGCTGAGTTTCAATTTTTTTTTGTGTGTGTGAATTGCAAGCCAAATGCATGAAGAAGAAAAAGAAGAACACGATGAACAAGAAGAAGAAGAAAGAAAGAAAATTGTGGGGCTGTTTTTTTCTTTGTTGATCGATCTAAGGGTGTGGCATGTTTTTTTTCTTTGATGATTTGCGTTGATTTTTTTTTTTTTTAATGTTTTGTGTTCATTTTGTTGATGATTTCGTGTTTGTTTGTTTTTTATTAGTTTTAATTGAATTATTGCCTTATTGGTTTTTTAAATTTTTTATAATGATTTATTTTCTTACAACAAAAAATATACTAATACATTATTAAAATTCAAATTTAGCATACAATTTACCATCTCTAATAAAAATAAGGCAGTTCGTTTGCAAAAATTTATTATAGGGTATAACCGATATACTATCATGTGGTATAAGTAATTTAATGTGTAAGGGTATTACTGAACGATGTGTTTATATTAGTAATGTGTAGTATTAATAACATCCACTCATATTATAACAAATAGACTAATTATACCACGTGTCAATATAGTGGTTAAACATAATAATTTCTCGTTCACTTGACGCAGATTTTCAAACTCTTGTACTAATCTTTAATTTACTAAGTAGCCCAAAAAGAGGAGACTAAGGAATTATGTTTTTGCTAAAAGCTACATGAAATATATCAATTTCTCATGCTTGCTCGATCCAGTTCTCTTGGATGAGTCCCAAATATTATTCTTATCTATACATGGTAGTTGTGTTTCCTGGATTGCCTTGAGGACCTGAGGTTCATAATAGGACTTTATGTTTGTGAAAATGGCAGGTGAGGACGTGCCAAAGGCAATTAGTAAGTGAAAACTGAAGGATAAAACTATGTGCACCTTATTTTTGGTATTAAATATGTACCACATTTTTAATAGATAAATTTTACCTCTATTAGAGAGATGTGGTATTTAAGATTCAATACATTTAGTATAATGCAAGAAAGATCAAAGAAATTTGTGCAATTTCTAACCATAATGAAAAGTTAGATTCTCGCTCTCTTCCTCTTCTTCTATGTAAAAAGAAAAAAAAAAATATATATATATATATATATATATGGAAGGAGTCACTACTAGAAAAGCTTACAATAGCCACCTTTTTTTTTTTTTACTGCATGGAAAAAGGACTTGGCTTGCTATTTTGACCACTATGGCATACTTTCAGAGGCAAGACATAGAATGTGCATGTGTTCTTCTATGCATTCAAGTGATTAAATTCGTTTTTTGTACAATGCGTCCAAGTTGCTCACCGTGGCTTTCAGAACATTGACCGACAAGGTTTTGAAACTTGAGAACATTGCCTGTTCCCGCGTAAGCACAAGAAAGCAGAGTCATATCACAATGTTTTCTGATCTTTTCATTAAATGTCTTTGAAACTTCAGCAGTGGCCTCAACACTTTCCTGCGAGACCAAAGTAAATTAAAAAGCCATTAGATTAATGTTGGAATTATTGAGTTCAAAATCATCGTAAAGGCTTCTTTGGCCACAATGAATGGTTAATTACACACAAGCTTCAAATAGACAACAAACATCAAATGAAACTAAAATCAAGTAGGGGAAGAAAATGGACATGACTTTGCATACTGTAGGAAGAAAAAGCAATACTGAATAACCAGAAAGTTTAGCAGTAACAGTAGATTCATTAACTTTGAGATACAAATTTGAAATCCCTAGCATTATTGATATTAAAATAATCCAAGTCAAAACTTACTTCGTCCTACAGAAGAGCCACACCAATTACCAACCGAGACCAATTTCAAGTTTAAGCCTAAGCTAACTGAGCACATGTGTATCTTGTTGTCCAACTCGTCTCAAACCTTACACTTAGCTCACACTGAAAGATGTGATATTAGATTTTTGAGGCAACGATGTCACTGTAAGAAACAATTAATTTGCAGGTACAAATTGAGTTGGTTGATCAATTTTTTCACTGATCGGATGTTTTGTGTGTGCGTACGTGAAATATTCGACCTTTGGCTTCTGTCTTTTAAATCATTCCACCAAATGGAGATTTAAAGAAAGACTATAAAGCGTATCATTAATTGGGTGGCTGTATACTGAGGCCTAACAATTTAATAAACTATAGAGTTGTGCAACTTTAATTATGCAAGTCATTGAACAAAATGGCCCCTTGAACAGATTACAATAGCAATGGGTGGATTATGGATTAAGAAACTTCAAATTAACTTCAAATTGAACATAATCTTCTCACTATATCGTCTCATATGCAATGCAATATCCAACTCATTGACTTATGTCTCAAAAGTCAAGACATAAGCAGAGTACACAAACTCAAATATGTATAAGCCTCCAATTAATTATTGTCTTATTCTATTCTACTTCAAGATGCCATCCAAAGTCCGTTCCTGTAACGATTATAGTTGGTTGCAGGTCCCCGCTTGGCCTTTGAATTTCATCTTGTCTTTTGCGTTTGCAACTGTTTGGTCCCCTGTTACAATTAATTACACCATGATTAGATAGCTGGAAACATAAGATTAGTAATACAACATAAATAAGAAAGAATACAACAGACAGACAAATAAATCAATAAGATTCAAAGGATCGTTGTGTGTTTTATAGTTTCGTTGGTCAGATGAAGCACGATATTTGTTACCTCTAGTGGAGATGGGGTGGGGATTTCATGGGGCTAAGGGCATTACTATGGGCTTCAGTATTTTCATAATTTCAGGAAATACCTTTTCATCCGCTTTTTTTCATTATATTTATATTTTTCATTGAACTTTTTCATTTCAATTAATGAAGTCTTGTTTTTAATAAAAAAAAAAAACAACCAAGAATGGGAACGGATAAATTTATAAAGCCTACTGGAAATCATAGAACTAGTATTAAAATGGAGCTATAGTAAAAATGTAGGGAATAGTTTACTTTAAAAAAAAAAAAGAATGAATAAAAGATTTAGATTTTATGATTTCAACTTCAACTTCAACAACAGTGCGAAAACACCAAAAAATTTCCAAGAATATAATACCTTTTTATAATTTGAATAAAATTAATAGAAAGGAGTCTAAGGGATGGAAAAAATCAGAACCAGAAGACAAGAAGTGGGAAGAGTCCGCTAACCACTCAAGCAACCATCTAAAAGACTGGGCTTTAAATCCATAAAAGAATACTGCAATTCACTTGTAAATATTTATTTCATAAATATAAAATACTAAACTTAAAAGACAAAGAAACATATATAAATATGGAGAAATAGAAAATAAAAACCTGCAGATACGCCTGAATCTCGCTATTGCTATTTCCCAGTTGAACGATTTTGTTCGATATGCGTGTTAAATGTCCAATATTCCCCATCTTGGGTGGGGATCTACCCTCAGCATGAATTGTTGGCTTGTTTGAATGAGCTGCCAATGTGAATTGCTTTTCTGCTTGAAGTATTTTCCAACTATATCACACACGCAAAGGAGATGTTGTACAAGAGGAGCATTCTTGCTTTCCAAACATGATACTATTATGTTCTCTATGTGGTAATGTGCAAAGTTGTTAAATGGGTACCTGGAATACTCAGAACGAAATTGGGGAATAAACATATATTTAATTGTATCGATTCACTTTTTATAAAACAAGAAATTAAAACTCTGAACTTACTTTAATAACAAGTCGAAAATTCTTTGTACTGCTCCAAGACAAATCAGTTCCTTCGCAACAGCTTCACCACCAACCATGAGTAATACTGAAATGAACTCTAATATCTTTAAATGACGTTTCCCAAGAGGCGGCTGTAATTTGCCATGTGTAGTTAACAACACATTGTCCACTGATGAAACATCCAAAAGCTTCAGCAAATCACCTACAGGCTGGATAGTAGCCTGATTATCAGTATTTAGTTTTTATTCTCCTTCAAAGAAAATAATTTTGTGCCTCATGATTCGCTTGCAGAGGTTAAATGTTAAGTTAGCAGATCAATCGTTCTGTGCATAATCAACAAACATCCAACGAATGAAATTATGCAACCAGAATTTGTTAAATCTGGACATCCACAAGTGAGAAGTACCATTCAAAAGAATATGTACCCCCATGAATGAAAGTGTATGTATAGCAGTCATACACAAACACCAACTGAACTTAATGCAAGTACCACGCACCAAATTAAGGAGATAATTTTACCTAGGCTCTCCAGCATGCCCACAACAGTCTCAGGATTAGCAGTAACTCTAGATCCATGAGTAATTTGAGGTCCATAAAGATGTTCATATGCTCCCAATTTTATCCTCCTTGGGTCTAACAAAGAGATGCATACCAACAATGAGTTAACGAAGAATAGATTTTGATCGTGAGTCCTCCAAAGCATGCTGAAATAATCTTTGTATAAAACTGCATAAAATACAATACACATACATAAGAACTTCAACACAGAAGCTAGAGCAGAAATGAGTGTATAAGAATTTTTAGCATATGTAAGAAGAAAACAAGTGCTACCTTGGGCTGGAGATTTTAGTAGAAATTCCAGGTGGAGCAAAGGTTAATAATCAAAAGCTCAAGATACCAATTACTGTTTTATCAGCTTAATACAGTGAACAAGTTTCAAATACCAGAACCAACCTAATGCAGCTGAACACAATGCGCCTGACTTCAGTTATTCCTTGAAGTGGACCAATAGCAGACACCGTGAATCCCTATTCATTTACAGGAAAAGTAAAAATCATCAAATTTGTAATTCTTCACCTGGAGGTTGGAAGACCAGAAAAATAAATGTAGAATACAACCATCAAATTCACAAAAATCGGTAACACTTACAGAAACCGCAATATCACATTCAGTCACTCTACAAAGTGCCTGCTTCCAAATTATATTCTGAAAAATTAGAGAAGCAACCGGAATATCACATTCAGCTGCCCAAGAAGATCCGCCGGCCAAGTTCGCAACCTCAACAGCCCAACTGAACTGGTGGCGAGATCCGCTGCTAAGTAGGCATGCTTGCGAAGATGAAACAAAGCTCAGTTCCTTAGACCCAAGATGCATCAAAGCCTTGGAGGCCTCAACCTCAAAGTTGGTGTTGAAGAGGCAATAGATCTTAGAAGATGAGGTGTGGTGGCGGTGCTTTGCCTACCTTGGAGGCCTCAACCTCAAAGTTGGTGTTGAAGAAGCAATAGATCTTTAGAATATGAGGTGTGGTGGTGGTGCTATGCCTGCCTTGGAGGCCTTCGGGTGGCGATCGACAGCCCAACAACCCCTAGTCTCATATGCCCAAGAAGATTCGCCGGCCAAGTTTGCAACCTCAACAGCCCAACCCAACTGGTGGCGAGATCCGCTGCTAAGTAGGCATGCTTGCGAAGATGAAACAAAGCTCAGTTCCTCAGTTTCTTGGGCTGTGAGCACAACTTTGCAAGCCCAACAGTTGATCTTTCCTTTTCCAAGGTGAGTTTTTTCCACAGTAATTCCAATACGCTTAATCTTCACACAACCTAAACACTCCCAATCTCCTCTAAACCTTCCAAAGACGCCAAAAATCGCAGCCTAATCTTCTAAACCTTAAATCACTAAACACTCTCAATCTCCTTTAAACCTCAAATCCCTAAACACTCACAAAGCTTTAAACATTCTCAAACCCTAAATCCTTCGAAATTTTGCCGCACTATAAATATTATGCCTCTACCTCTCCTTTCCATTTCTCTTTCATCTCTTCTCTCTTCTTCCCTGTTCTTTAGCAATGGCTGGTGGTGCAGGTGGGGGAGGCCGTGATGCGGGTAGGGGAGGTCGTGGTCGTGGAGGCCGTGATGCGGGTGGTGTAGATCAAGGAGGTGCCCTAGCTCCGCAAGTAGGTGCACCACGGGCACATCCTCGACCTGCACCTCCTTGATCCGCACCACGACCTCCCCGACCCCTCTCCTCGACCCCCACCACGGCCTCCTCTACCCGCACCACTAGCCATTGCTAAAGAACAGGGAAGAGAGAAGAACTGAAAGAGAAATGGAAAGGAGAGGAAAAGGTATAGTATTTATAGTGCCGCATAATTTTGGAGGATTTACGGTTTGGGAATTTTTAAAGCTTTGTGAGTGTTTAGAGATTTGAGGTTTAAAGGAGATTGAGAGTGTTTAGATATTTAAGATTTAGAAGATAAGGCTGCTATTTTGGGCGTCTTTGAAAGATTTAGAGGAGATTGAGAGTGTTTAGGTTGTGTAAAAGATAAAGGGTTTAGAAGATTAGGCGTATTGGAATTACTGTGGAAAAAACTCACCTTGGAAAAAGAACGATCAACTGTTGGGCTTGCAAAGTTGTGCTCACAACCCAAGAAACTCAGGTCTCTTGGGCTTTGATACATCTTGGGTTTGAAGAACTGGGCTTTGCTTCATCTTGGCAAGCATGTCTACTTAGCAGCGGATCTCACCACCAGTTGGGTTGGGCTGTTGAGGTTGCAAACTTGGCCGGCGAATCTTCTTGGGCATATGAGACTAGGGGTTGTTGGGCTGTCGATCGCCACCCGAAGGCCTCCAAGGCAGGCATAGCACCACCACCACACCTCATATTCTAAAGATCTATTGCTTCTTCAACACCAACTTTGAGGTTGAGGCCTCCAAGGTAGGCAAAGCACCGCCACCACACCTCATCTTCTAAGATCTATTGCCTCTTCAACACCAACTTTGAGGTTGAGGCCTCCAAGGATGAATTTGCTGAGATCTATTGCCTCTCTACCCCTCAACAACACAACTTTAGATAAGACCTCCATAGTCTTAGCCTTGTTTTTTCTTGGGCTAAACGTCCTAGCTTTGGTTGAAGGAAGCTTTTTGTATGACAACTCTGGCTTTATTTATATTGCTTCTATATGCTTCTTATCCTAATATCATATTCTGAACTTACCCATTGACCAATCTTTATTTATATAAATGTGGAAAGATACATGGATTGAATGTTGCTAATACTTTAGTCTAATTAGCTTATATTATGTAAGGTTGTTATTGTACATTTTGGGGATGAAACATTGATTAGTTCAGATGTAAAACTCTATTATGCCTATAATCCAGACATAATATTAGGATGTTATCATCCTTTGTTGATGTGGCATTTTTGCATCTTTGATAATGATGATGGTAAAATGCTGAATGGTGCAATAACCCCATTTTATTGCTTAACTATGAACTAGAAATTGTGTTTTAGTTATCTATTTTTTCCTTTTGCAAAGGTAATAACTAGTACACTAATAGTTCAATTCTATATAAGATTCTTAGGACCTTTTCTTTTTCAGAAGGTTGTTTTGTCTGACATTGCTGTTATCATTTGTAATTTTTGCAGGCATCTTTGAGCGCTTTTGTGGAATTCTTCATGAAGGAGAAATAGAAAAAGGAGATAGTACACATCTAAACCAAATAATGCAACTTCAGAAAAAGCATAATCTATGGTTTATTTGGGGAAGAAAGAAAATAAGACAAAATCACACAAAAAAGAAAGACATGATTGAATATGTACCTAGGCTCCTCCTCGACCAGCTTCGAGTATTTTGTATGGTGTAGTTTGTTGTAATTTATGTTTTTCATGCCTTTTGTACGTAATACTACGTATTCAGTCACGACTTTATGACTTTTTTTTTTTGGTGATCTCGTCTTATTTTCTTTATTCCCTAAATAAACCCGCGATTATGCTTTTTCTAATTGTTTGGTTTTGCTGAGTTTTATTAATTGTCTGGTGGCTGTTTATTTCCAAAAGATTATTACTAACTCTCTCTCTCTCTCTTTTTCTCGTCTTTTTTTCTTGTGATTTGTTTTGTGTATTTGTTGATTTTTAATTTCAAGTTTGTGTTCAATTTTGAATTTGATTTCAATTATGAAGTTTATCTCAATTTAGAGTTTGAATTTACATTTCGATTTTGTTTCGACTGTAAATTTGATTGTTTGTGTTCAATTTTGAGTTTGAGTTTGCTTTTCGATTTTAGTTTATTTGTTTTCAACATTAGGTTATGAATGATAAGATTTCTTAATTTTGAGCTCTGTCAGAGACTTGACTTGCCTGGTGAGTTTTGGTTGATTTTGTGCTTCTGAATCCGAGTATTTTGTATGGTGTAGGTTTGTTGTAATTTCTGGGTTGCTGGGCTGCGGATCGGTTGAGGTTCCTTAGCAGCGGATCGCCACCAGAGGCCTCCAAGGCAGGCAGAGCACCACCACCACACCTCATCTTCTAAAGATCTATTGCTTCTTCAACACCAACTTTGAGGTTGAGGCCTCCAAGGTAGGCAGAGCACCGCCACCACACCTCATCTTCTAAGATCTAATGCCTCTTCAACACCAACTTTGAGGTTGAGGCCTCCAAGGATGAATTTGCTGAGATCTATCTCTACCCCTCAAAAATACCAACTTTAGATAAGACCTCCATAGTCCTAGCCTTGTTTTTTCTTGGGCTAAACATCCTAGCCTTGGTTGAAGGAAGCTTTTTGTGTGACAACTCTGGCTTGATAGATAAGACCTCCATCGTCCCAGCCTTGGTTGAAGGAAGCTTTATGTGAGACAACTCGTGCTTGATAGATAAGACCTCTATCCCCCTAGCCGACCTCCATCGTCCTAGCCTTGGTTGAACGAAACTTTTTGTGTGACAACCCTTGCTCAGTCAGATCTGAACTCACAAACCCTAGCCATAGTTGAGAAGGAGAGGTTGTACTTCATATCCGTAGTTTGAGTTTAAGTGGTTGACAATAACATGTCCTTCCGGTCACATCTATCTATTTATATAAGTGATTTAATGATAGGGTGTGTTTGTAATTATTTTTAGGGCTTAGGTTTATTTTATTGTTGGGCCTGAGTTTTATTGTAGTTGGGCTTGAAACACTTACGTTTTTTGTCAAATTAACTTTTTACAAATTTAGAACGTATCACGGCCAAAAAAATAGTTAGAACGTATTGTTACCGTCAATAAAAACGTATTGTCATTGACAATTAAAAAAAACATAGCCAGAGGTGTTTATCAAAATCGTTTGTAATTGTGCAGTTATTAGAATTAAATCATAGTAAGGATGAATTTGCTGATTATTGAGTTCAAAATCATCGTAAGGGCTTCTTTGGCCACAATGAATGGTTAATTACACACAAGCTTCAAATAGACAACAAACATCAAATGAAACTAAAATCAAGTAGGAAGGTTGAGCAGTAATGATAGATTCACTAACTTGGAGAAAAAAAAAACATATAGATTCACTTAAGAGTAAATGTTAAAAGTGATTTCAGATTAGTACAAGCGTTTTTAGTTGTATTTGACATAAATGAATAAAAGCGTTTTTAAGAGATTTTTTTATAAGCACCTATCAAGTGCTTTCTCAAAAGTGCTTTTACATGAACCACTTAAAATTTTGAGCAAATTACAACTTAGTACCTCAAGTTTATCCTATATTTTAACTTAGTACCTCAAGTTCAAAATGTTGCATGTCAGTACCTCAACTTTCATTTCGTTGCAACTGCATACCTCCGTTAGCTTTTCCGTCTGTCAAACCGTTAAACGCTTACGTGGCACGGTGACGTGGCTTTAAAAAATGCCACATAGATAAAAAATAAAATAAACTTTTTAAAAATAAAATAAATAATTATAAAAAACAAAAAAAACATTTATTTTCATTTTCTCTCCATTTTTCAGCCCTCTTCCCCTGATTCTGTCTCTCCTTCCTCCTCTCTCTCCTCACTTCTCTCTTTGCTCGATCTCTTTCTCCGGCGCCCATCTCCGGCGAGAACCTGCATCTTCTTCCTCACTCTTTCTCCGGTGACTGGTGGGTCTTGGGTTGCCCACTCCCCTGATTCTGTCTCTTCTGTCTCCTCACTTCTCTCTCTTCCCGATCTCTTTCTCCGGCGCGCATCTTCGGCGAGACCACCCCCATCTTCTTCCTCTCTCTTTCTCCGGTGACTGGTGGGGTGGGTCTCGGGTTGCTCGGGTTTTGGGGTATCGGGTGGTGGGTTGATTTGTGTGGCTGGGAGGGAGGGTTGCTCGGGTGGTGGTTGTGGGTTGGGGTGGGTCTCGGGTTGCTCAGGTGGTGGGTTGATTTGTCTGGCTGGGAGGGAGGAAGGTTGCTCGAGTGGGTCTCGGGTGGTGACTGGTGGGTCTCTGGTTTTGAGTTGCAGAAGCACAATGGAAGGAGGAGGGTTATTTGTGTGGGTCTCAGGTGGTGGTTTTGGGTTGTGGTTCAGCGGCGAGGTGTATGGCAGGGAGGGAGGAAGGTTGCTTAGATTTTGGGGGTGGCTGTTGGGTGGGGAAGGAGAAAGGGTTGCTGGGTTGCTAGTGGGAAAGAAAGAGGGGAAGAAGAAGGGGTTGCTGGGTTAGTGCAAATGGATTTTGGGTTGATCTATGTTGATTTATCTTGATGATTTTTATTGATTTTTTTGATGATTTTGGGTTGATTTGTTGGGAAAGAAGGAGGCGTTGTGGCAAATGGATTTTGGGTTGATTTTTGTTGATGGTTTTTATTGATTTGTTCTTTGTTTGTTTGTTTTATTTAATTATTGGTTTTTTTAATTTTTTTGTTTTTTTATAATTATTTATTTTATTTTTAAAAAGTTTATTATGTTTTTATTTTATTTTTTGTCTATGTGACATTTTTAAAAGCCACGTCACCGTGCCACATAGGCGCTTAACGGTCTGACAGACGGAAAAGCTAACGGAGGTATGCAGTTGCAACGAAATGAAAGTTGAGGTACCAACTTACAACTTTTTGAACTTGAGATACTAAGTTAAAATATAGGATAAACTTGAAGTACTAAGTTGTAATTTACTCTAAAATTTTTATAAAAATTTATTTGTGTTTCTTAGCATAAGTGCTTCAAATAAAAATAGGGTTTTTTTTCATATTTAGTACCTGAACTTTGACCATTGTCTTAATGTGGTACCTAAACTTTTATTTGTCCCAATTGAGTACCTAAACTTTTATTTTGTGTCTAA
>JAOTRM010010487.1:0-16361 GCA_028570905.1 Dryas integrifolia
TTTTTTGCCCTTATAAATTGGTCACGTGACCCTCACGTGATCAATTTTAACGGAAGTTTTGACAGAATTGACGGAATGTACTTGATTGAGTCATTTGAAAAATTATAGTCCTTAATTGAATCAAAGTGAAATCGGAATCCTCAACTGAAAATAGGGGTATAGTTATAGTCCTTTTGCTCTAATTTTCCCTAAAATATATCATAACTTCACATTCTGGTAACTTTAATTTAGTAAAAAAAATTGATGTTATTATTTATAAATATATTTAGATTTTCATGTATATGTAAAAAGTTTTATCTTTTCATTAAATTTTTTTAAGCTTTTCATCGTAAGTTTATTAACCATCTACCCATTCTACACATTTGATAGGCTTTTAACACCCGGGGCAGCGAGGGCACAATTGGTAGTAGTTTACTATTTTTGCTGAGAAGGCCGTAAATCGTCCGAATGCTTTTATTGGAGAGAGAGAGAGAGAGAAGCGAATGGCGAGATTCTCGTTAGGTGGAGACGAAGATGATGGGGAAGGACCCAGCAGCAGCCCCAGGCCCAAGAGAGCTCGTCTCTGTGTAAGGCGACCAGAACCAGAGCAGCCTCAGCAGACTGCTGAGGAAGAAGTAGAAGTAGATCTAGATGAGGAAGCCGAAGGAGAAGAGGAGCAGGAAAGTGAAGACGAAGTAGAAGAAGAAGAAGAAGAAGAAGACGAAGACGAAGAAAGTGAAGAAGAAGAAGAGGAGCAGCAAGAACAAGAACACGATGATGATTCTGATGATGGGCTTCGAAGAATCTTTAGAAGAGCCTACCACCGAGTGGGTTCTTCTTCGGCCACCCGTACAACATCCAACGCTGCTGGGAACCAACAAGAGGGTCCTCCTGGTTCGATCTCACCCGTCAGGGATGGACCTGTTTCCATCACCTTAACCGACCCAGAAGTGCTTGATTGCCCTATCTGCTATGAACCCTTGAGTAGCCCTGTCTTCCAGGTATGTCTTCTGATCAATTTGAATTGCCATTTTGGTTTTTAAAGTTGGGTCTGCGTTGAAAATTTATGGGCATCTGTGATTTTTATGCCAATGGATAATTTGATTGCTTTGATTTGTATATGATTTTTAAAAATTCTCGTTATTTTGTTTGCTAGAATCTCTATAATCCAATTCCGGTTGAATTTGATATGGGATTATGATTGTAATTGTAGTTATGTAGTTTCTTGCTGTTCAAAGGTTAGATTTTGGACTTGCCGTGATATGGGTTTGTGCCTAAGATTTGAGATAGACTATGGAGCAGGATTAGAGAGAAGGGTAGCGTCGATTTAGTCTGGGTTGGTTAGGTTTGTGATTTGTAGAATTGGGTTTTTATTGACAATTGTGACTGCAAGGAGTAAACTTTGAGAAATTAGATGCAGCCCTTGACAAGTTGTCATGGTAAATTAACAATGAAACATTTTTTCGTGAAAGGCTATGAATTTTCTATATAAGCAAAACTTCTGTTTTACATTGACAATACAGAGACAATTCAACTGTTTTAGATGAAGCCCTATCAAGTTATTTAGTATGATGTCTAAAGAAATATAAGTTGAATATGAATTCTTTCTTTCTGTGCTGATGACTTATGGAAGAAAAAGGCAATCCTAACTACTTGAAATCATAGCGCGAAACACGCTGTTGAAATGTTCTTAAAATGTATTCTGAAGGTTGCCAAGTTTTAGTGTTTATGTATCGAATTTAAATTTTTAAGTTCCTAACTACTGAAGTACTTTGCCTTGAGCATGCATTAGATTTATTTTCTTTTATTTTTTGGCTTGGATTTCAAATGATTCCTTGTGTATGGTTATTTTAAATCCTTTTCAAATACATTGTTTCTAGTTATTGTCAAACTCAAATATTTTCTTTGAGTCATTTCATCCAAATGGACCTTTGGTTTCCATACTATTTTCTTCTGAAAATATCCTTCTTAGAAATGACCAACTTTTATTTTTTCACAACAGTTTCTTCTCTTAACACAATTTTATAAAACCAAAATTATCCACCACTCACCACACCTCTAGAGTTAGGTTGTCCAACCAACGATGTATTTAGTTTTTATTATTTTTTTGACATTTTATATTTGTGAAAATTTCACCCATGATAGGGGACTAGTGTGGATAAATAACTTCAGTTATGGTGTTACAACCAAGGATTAAAGTTTCGGCAATATTGTTGATATTTTGGCCATAACAGGGTACTGACATTCGATAGGGGTGGTGAGAGGTGTTGGGGGGGGGGGTATCTGCTGACTTTGATTATTCTAGTCAAGTTGTAATTGTTGCCAAGTGTGAAGACTGCTACTCAGGATATTTCAAGATTTCAAGTATGAGTCTGAATTGTGTATAGTTCATGTGTTCGGTACAGTTTCGGACTGGATTGTGAATAATTCTATCCAATAAAAAATTTCTATAATAAAAACACTAGTAGATTCACCTAAGATATAATACAAAACACTATTATCAATTAAATATTGAACAGATATCCAAAAAAAGTATTTAATATTTTAAAGGTTTTTTATTACAAAAAAATTGAAAAATGAATTTGTAAAAAGATTCCAAATTCAAACCTTTGAAAATAACATCAAAAGTTATCTTTCAAACATTTGGAAAATTTATAACAATAATTTTGAGAAAATATTCACATCCCTTTCTTAAAGGTCGACATATTCTCTTATGTTTTATTGAATTTCAATAGTTCACTCATTAACATTCAAAAATCATACTAAAATGTATGACCTAGCAGATTTGCTGCTTCATTACATCATCAGATTTACTACAGATTTAACATGTGCTCCTCCTGCTTCATTACCCCATCAGCTTCAATGCCTGTTCCTCTCTGAACCAATTCAGAAACAATTTTTAGCACCAATGTTGGTAAATCATCTTCAGTGGGTCAAAAATAAAATGAAACATATTCATATCTCATTTGTTCCAAGTATAGAAGGTAAGTGAGTAATGAGAGTTATTATAATCCATGTATAATATCATCCAATAGGCATGTAAAAAAAGGTGGAGAGATAGGGAGATCGAAGCCCATTGCATAAATAAATAGTTCTGAACACTAACATCCAACTCTTCCATAAAAGAGAAAAGGAACCTTTTGTCTACTGGCAGCAACAGAGAATACAAAGGAAAAAAAAATAAAAAATTAGTTGCATATCTTCCTTCATGCCAAACTGGATTATGAGGCACAATCCTTAATCAGATTAATGCAGATATAAACACAAGGATTAGGAGATGACATACGCATTATATTGCACAACATTCAACAGGTACGTTCGTTCCATAATATATATGTATATTAAATTTTTATTCAGCCGGAATAAATTTTGTTTTAACTTAGTGTTTACATATCAATAATAGGATCCTGATTCACCTAAAGCTGCATTGAGCTGAATTGATTCTAGACCATCGTATTTCCTATTTCATTGCCAAAAAGTTGCTTTTTTCTAATTGTATGATAAGTTGGGATATCCCTGCTTCCTGCAACTCTCTGTTATGTGAGAGATTTAAATTTTTTGGAGGAAAGAAAAGGGGTGTGGTTCTGGGGAGATGTGCTATGATGGCAATTTTTTGGGTTTTTTGGATGGAAAGGAATAGAAGGGTCTTTGAGGATGCTAAGGGGGAGGAGTTGAATCAGTTATGGGAAAGGGTTCGTTTTTTGGCGTCTTTATGGGCTTCTGTTTCTTCAGAATTTAGGGAGTTATATTTTTCTGTAATATTCTCAGATTGGAGAGCATCAGTGTTATAGGGGTGAGGAGTTTTTATAATTAAAGGGCCGTGGTATGGCAGTTGATGTATTCTTCTGAGGGCTCCTAGCTTATGTATTGCTCGTTTTTGTATTTCAGTGGACTTCTTGTCCACTCTTTTTTACTCTTTCATTTGTTTAACTTTAATGAAAGGTTTCTGTTTCTCATAAAAAAAAAAAAAAAACACATACACACACACAATTCATTGAGTAGCAAAAACACAGATCCGAAGATCAAAGAGGAGGCCATTAATATGCTTGTAGATCTGCAGATCAAATAGGAGGCTTTGATCTGCAGATTTCTTTGAGGAAAATAAAATTGCAGCAGTAATGCAAACCTAAGAAACAAAAGAAATAAAGTTCAGCTTGTTCTCCAAATAATTTGAAAAAATAGAAATAAAAACCTTGTTGGGGAGAGGAGGCAAGCTAGATTTTGCAGAGAATGACCAAGTGGAGTGAAGGGATGAAAACTTTTCTGCAAGGGGTTTCTTGTCATGGGATAATAGACCCATGTCCCCACACAAGTCTATTATCTCATGGAATTCCAGATTATTATGGAATCTCGGATAATTAGTTCAATTTAACTTACTTTTCCTGTTCATATCTGGCCTCCCACATGAGGACTTAGTGGATTTACTTGATTATAATATATCTCATTGTTTTTACACTAGGCTTTTCCACATAAAAATCCTTGTTCACTGATTTTTGCATGTGATTGTTTTGTGAATTGAATAGTTCATTGTTATATTTATATGTTTTACATATGGCCATGGGTTGGGTTGGTGAGTCCAATTCTGGGTGGTATACTTGTTGAACTGACCTTGGTGTGCAAAAATTATTTTAAAATTTATTAATTATATCCCATTCACCCCCTTCTAGACTAGGTTGTGGTCTTCTATAGAAATTTCAGTTCCATTTTTGCCATTTATTCTTTTATACGCAAGGAGTAGGATCCTTAGGATTGTTTGTACTTGCCTTCTATTGGTTAGTATCATTTCCAACCTAACTTTTATTGCTCACCAACAGCTCAGGGTTTCCTATATATTTTGGATAAGTCCAGGGTTTTTTTTTTTTTTTTTTAAACATAGCATGCAAAATTGCAAACAATGAGAATAAATGGTTAAGATAACATTAAAATATATGTTGACTGAAAGAAAAAACTAAGATTTAGGAGAAAAGTCATAGAAGCAACAAGGAGAGTAGCCACATTAGAGAACTTGTTTGTTTAGCTTGTTATCTTGACCTTTAAGCACAAGAAAGTCCTTAGCCTGAATTGATTTGTCTCTTGGCAGCTAGGTTGATATGCGTCAATATAAATTAGAAATTATTGATATTTGTATTCTGAGTGTTGTATATTACCTTTCTTCTCTGCATTTTTAAGGGTGAAGTTTTCAGTTTCCAAACACGGCAAAAAGTAACATGTTAGCATAAAACGCTTACAAATTGAAGTTTCAAGGCTTTTTTTTTTTTTTTTTTCAAAATTATATACCACACACATCTAAAGTTTTGCTTTCTATCAATTTGTTTTTCCTTTTTCAAGTGCAAGCTTTTTGAACACTGTGTTACTTTGATGTTTAATGATGTTCAAAGATAACAGGGTTGGTGATCTTTAATATTTAATGATCTGAACCATTCTTAAACATTGTGCTACTTTGTTTATATAAAATTGAACCAAAGAAGCTAGGTATATCTGCTAGATTTCTATTATCAATGTCCATCTTGCCACCCCTTCTAAGTGCATCATTCATGTCTTAGGGTTCTTGATCTTGCCTGCTAACTTTTGTATGCTTGCTTGGAAATTCAGTGTGAAAATGGGCATATAGCTTGTTCCTCCTGCTGCACCAACATTAAAAATAAATGCCCCTCCTGTGCCTGGCCTATCGGCTATAACCGTTGCAGGGCCATTGAGAAGGTTCTGGAATCAATTAGAATTTCATGCCAGAACATCAAGTATGGCTGCAAAGAATCAGTGACTTACAATAAGAAGAGTGAACATGAAAAGGCATGTAAGTATTCACCCTGTGCATGCCCCCATTCAGGCTGCAACTTCTTCTCTTCAACAAAGCAGTTATACCAACACTTCAGCAGTAATCATGTGAATTCTGCAACACGCTTCCAGTACAAATGCACTTTTCCCATTGCAATAAAAAGTAATGACAAATTTCTTGTTCTTCAAGAAGAGAAATGTGGTACACTATTTATCCTCCATAATCATGTTGAAATTCTGGGAAATGTCGTGATGCTTAGTTGCATTCAACCCAGCTTCATGAGAGGCTTCTTCTATGAACTTGTTGCTAAAACCCATGGAAGTTCTCTCAGATTACAGTCTTACACAGAGAGCACTCCAGACCAGGTTAGTAGCCCTCCTTCAACAGGTTTCCTTTTAATCCCATGTGATTTTTCGAGTTCTTTTGGCCAGGTCAAGATGGATCTCTGCATATGGGGTTTTGGTCAATATCCTGCAGACTTTCATCTGTCTTGTGTAACATAAGTTTTACTATCCAAAGAATAGCATGGTTTTGGAATTTGCTCTAAGCTGTAGGGTTTTAGCAACTGTATAAATGTCACAAAAGATGGCTTTTATTTATTTATTTCTTTTTTAGACTTCATATCTTGTTATTTTAATTTTCACACACCGGTATATATATGCACCTATGTTTTACCCCCCTCACTAAATCTATATCTATGCAAGAACTAGAAATGTAAATTGCTAAGTTGATTTCAGGTCATTTTACTGAAAGTAGGGAAAAATTTACAAACAGGATACATACTTTGATGGTTGTTTCATTTCAGAACATTAATTTTGCTTTGTATTAATGAAAGACACATACTTTCATTTTGTGTCAATTAAGGACCATTTTTTTTTTTTTCAGTTTTTATCTTAGGGTTTAGCCCAATGTTGGACCCATCAAAACTCCACCAAACTCAGAAAAATTATACTGGGTTTCAAGATATGGGTTTACAACCATATAAAGATCACCTAAATCGGATCTCTACAATTCCAGATAATCGGGCCCAAATTAGGGTGTCCGAAATTGTCCGATTTGTTAAATTTTTTCCCAGAAGTTCGATTGGACAGTTTTGAGTACCCTACTTTTGGGCCAATTATCTAGAATTGTATATGTGCAATTTAAGTGATCTTTATATGGTTGTAAAAATGAGATGCATAGCTTTAAACTAAATATAAGTTTGCTAAATTTGGTGAAGTTTTGATAGGTCCAATGTTGGGCCAAAGTTAAGATAAAAAAGGGTTCTTAATTGATACAAAATAAAAGTATGTGTCCTTCATTAACACGAATTAAAATTAATGTCCTAAAAAAACAACTATCAAAGTATGTGTCTTGTTTGTACAATTTTTCCTATTTTCAGTATTATTTTTGGGTGGGTTGTGTGATTGGAAGCAACAATACACTAGAAATGGTTATGTTCGAAGGTGGAATCTCAAATCCTGTCTAATGGGTTTTTTATTTTATTTTATAATCTTACAATTACATAACAAGAGGCATCAAAGTCTCATCGTTGAAATTGAATCTTGGACCTCCTCCAATAAACTTGGAGAGAAATGTCACAAACCCAAATGCTCTTGGGCAAGCAAATCACTCTTATATGCTATTGATATTTAGGGTTTGTTTGACAGTGTTTTTAGAAGGCTTATAAGTGCTTTCAAATAGTTAAAAGTGCTTTTTCTTATGTTTGGCAAAAAAAAATTGAAAGTTTTTTTAGTTATAAAAGCACTTGGAAGCATTTCTTAGTGAAACACTTACCAGGTGCTTCCTTAGGAAGTGTTTTCAAGGTACAGTTACAAGAAGCACTTGGATTATTTTCAAAAAAATTTATGTATTTCTAACAATAGCGCTTTTAGTGAAAGTGTTATTGCGCAAAAGCGCTTCCTATAGAAGTACTCCCAAACAGGCTTAAAAGTATTGTATCTATAGTCAACAGTGTCTGTTTGTCTTAAGATTGAGGCAAACTAAAATGGTTAAGAACAAATTCTGTTTATCTTACTTTGCCAGTGTTGTATTTGTATTCTGTTTATATAAGAAGCCTACCAAAATGAATTACTGAATTCCAAGTTTAGTCATTTTATTCTTTGTATCATTTTGTTTTATTGCTGTGATTGGAAATAGTTATGCTGGAAAGGTTATATGCTTGGAACGGGAATTAAGCAGAGAACCATTAGTTGTCATTGAAGTTAAGTACTGTACCTACCAGATTGACAGTGTAAAAGACGGTTTAACCTTCTTATTAAATACTTACCAATGGTTAACCCACTATTTCTAATGAATAATATGAGCAGTTTGTGGTTATACAAAATAATTTCTCTTTATACTGTAATTCTGGTAGTTCTTACATGATTGTTATTAGAGTATTTAGCCATTCTATCCAATGTATAAAAAAATAGCCAAATTTGCCCTTTGTGAGTATGCGATTGTTAGAGTCCGGTGACTCATGGACCCATGGTATCTCTCAAGGTCATAATGGCAACCATTCCTTCTCCCATCGTACAGGGCTACTATATAAAGCCTCTACATATATATATATATATATATATTTTTTCGAGAATGCAAAAAATATAAATTTGAGGAACCCAATCGTTTTTTCTAGTTTAAGGCTTTAAGCTCTAACCCCGTATGGTACATTCACTAATGTAGTCCATGCTACATTCTGAGCTAAACTTGGTGCAACGAGTACATGCATCTACCCACAAGAAAGAAATCTCAAAAGAGAACATTTTTGGTAGAAATCTCGAAAGAGAATTTTGATAAAAGGTTGAGTGTTGCACTGTTGCTATTTAGCCTCAACAGTCAACACCAAGGAGTAAAATTTCGAAATTTTCGATGTTTTGAGATATGAAAATTTTAACACAATACCAAGTATTTTTCGTTAAAATTTCGACAAAATTTTGGAAAATTATGGAAAAATTTTGGTGGAAATATCGGATTTTAAAAACAAAATCATTTTTTTTTTTCATTTTTCATTTCCCCATTCTCTCTCTTCACCCTCACTTTCTCTCTCCCTCCCAATTTATCTCCTTTCTCTTCCCCTCCTTGCGCGTGTGACCGAACCACCATTCCCGGCCAATTTTCGGCGACCTAAGGCCACCAACGTGACTCCTAGCCGCCGACCATCCTCCCCTAAACCACCTCGACAATGGCCAGTCTCCCCTGTGCACAGGATCAACTCGTAAAGCTTTCCTTTGCTGCCGGCTTGTTTCACTGATTTCGGCCACTTCCAGCCTCCAATCACAGATTCTTGGTGGGGTTTCCTCCCCTCACCATGGGCTTTCATTCCCTAAAAGATTTGTTTTCCAATTTTTTAGAATTTGTGAAATTGATATTTTAGGGATTTATACCCATTTTGGGTCTAGTTTTAATTGAGCTAAACTGAGTTGTTTTTCCTTTCATTAGAGTGTCTAACAGGAAATTGGGCTTGATTTTGGGTTGAATTTAAAATTTTCCGACAAACTGTCGCCGCCTCCGGTAGTGGCGGCGGGTTGGTTCTCTTTTGACCCAATTCGACCATGGAAGACATTGATTATTCTTCACAGTTCGTACACCTACTCTGCATATGAGGATATTGAAGACAATGAACATTTTGAACCGAGTTAATTACACTTACACCCCCTGAGGTTTATCGTCTTTTCACATACACCCCCTAGAGTTTCAATAATTACACATACACCCCTGAGGTTTTAAAACTGTTGCATATAACCCCCTACAAAAGAAAAAAAATAAATAAAAAAGAAAATATTTGTATTCAGGTTGGATCTTACACCTTGAATAATCTTAGTAGGCTATTTAATCCCTTAACATGCTTTTTTGCATAATTTCTCATTATTTTCGTCTCACTATAAGGGGTTATATGTAACAGTTTTAAAACCTTAGGGGGTGTATGTGTAATTATTGAAACCCCAGGGGGTGTATGTGAAAAGATGATGAACCTCAGGGGGTGTAAGTGTAATTAACTCTTTTGAACCTTATAGAAGCTCTATGTGGTATTGATTATTTATGTAATTCATGATGTAATATTGTAGTATAAATAAAATTGAAGTGTGTGTTCAATAAAATTTCTGTAATTATTAATTAATGAACTATTTTTTTAACATTACTTGTCTCCAGCGCGCATTATATTCATCTTATATCATATGAAACTTACTATATAATTTGGTTTCTTCAATATTTTTTTATCAATGTAGTAGATAATATGCTAAATAAACATATGATAAAATTTCATTCAAAATTTTCGTATTTTGATAGCAATTTTTGTTGTTTCTGTCTAATTTTTGTCGAATTTAAAATTTTTCAAAATTTCTGTGAAATCCGAAATTTTACTCCTTGGTCAACACTTTAAATGAAAATTTAATTTCTATTTCTACCCTAATATAAATTGACTACTAAAGAAATATCATTTAATTAAAAAAAATAGCTCACTCAAACCTATAGCCAAAATTTTCTCAAGCCAAAAACCAAAAACCAAAAACCTATATCAACTAATGGATGCTCAAATCACGGTTTGAGAATCCTCAAATGAAGTATGTTGATCATTGTTTCGAGTTTAGCCAAAAAAATTTCTTATTTTTAAAAACTAGAGTCACGATGTGTTTGGCCCACCAAAGCCAAACACGTTGTATGATATTCGGCGATCAACCGAACATTATGTTACTTGTTTGACAACCCACTACCAAACATAAAGGAGGAAGTTTGGTTGGTGGCGCCGAATACCCCAAAATTTCGAAAGAAAAGAAAAGATTGTTCGATACATGCCAACCGAACCTTACTACATATGTTTGGTAGGTAGTTGCTGAATCTCCTGTAGGATGTTCAACACACCAAGGCAAAACATTTTGCGAAATTTTTTTTAAGAACAACCTTAATATGTTTAAATCATCAACAAAACACTTATGGTTCAATGTATTGCAATCTATACACAAATTATTTAACAAATAACTTAAAATCAAACTCATAAATTCATGATTCAACATTGGGCTCGGTGGTGATGGTGTTGGATCTGAAGGTGATGGTGTAGGATTTCAGTGTGATTTATTGGGTATAGAGAATAGGAACAGGTTCAATGTGTTTTTTGAGTTTTAGTAAGAGTTAGGCCAGGGATGGCAACGGGGCGGGTCGAGGCCGGGGATGCCTTCCTCGTCCCCCGCCCCCGATTCTTTTTTATTCCCCGAATTCGCCTAAATTCCCTTGGCAATTCAACGGGGATTCCCTGACCTCGACCCGGCCGAGGAATTCCCCTCTAAACCCGCCCTGAATTCTCGAATCCCACCTCTTGTTTTTTTTTTTTTTTTTTTTGCCTTAATACACTAATAGTTAAAATCATGTTCTAATACATAAAAAAATTTCATGTGCAAAAAACAAATTATTATAGATATAAGTGATAGATACTACCAACCACCACTCTTTTTTTATAGATGTATTAGTAATGTGCAAAAACAAATACCATACATAAATCCATAAATCCATATACCATACATCCATAATTCATAAATCTATAAGTCCATAAATACACATGATACATATATTCTAATATTAACATATTTAATATTTAAAAAAATAAAGTATTTATATAATCGGGGCGGGTTCAGGGTCGGAGGAACCAATACCATACCCGCCCCGTCCCCGTTTAGCATCTCTATTTATTTTTTAATCGGATTGGGTCTCTGCAGGGACCTGAATCCACTAGTATTTTTGCCATCCTTAGTAAGAATATTTTTGAAATGTTGTTGAGTATAGTAATAAAGCTTTATAATTTAAATTATGAAGTTGGGTGTAGATAGTGTGGTAGCCTGGTAGGGATAAAAATAAATTAGTTGGGTCCAAATAGTAGCACTCTAAAGTTTCACCATTAGTGGTGTGGAACATTTTAGCATCTCTTGGCAAGCATTAGTGGTATACTTGTTCGGCTACTAACCAAGGGTAACTTATAAACTCGAGCTGGAAAGAAAGAGAACAACATGGTTTATTGTCAGTGTCTGTAAAGATTTGAGTCGAGTGTTTAAATGTTCGTTGCAAGTATTTCATCACTCACACAAATGTTTGAAGTCTCATCATTGTAAATGTACGATAGTTGCATCAACAAATACATCAAATTAGTCATCTCTATAGTTTTTGTTATATGTTACATTTGTAGAATTTCAATACACACATATCCAAATAAAAAATCAGCTTTAAAAATTCAAAAAATTGATTGCAATTGTCAGTAGCTTTCAAACACTTACAAGCAGAGTTCGAACGGCCCATTGAAAGGTGAAACAAAATTAATTATATAACCAAATGATTTCGAGGTGTTTGATTTTTATATAAATGATTTTTAAATGGTGATCTAAAAAGTAAATAGTTTTGATCATGAAATTACACTGCGAAATAAAAAGAAAAAAGAAAAAAGTCAGAGAAGATGTAAAAAGGAGAATCTAGATAGCATGCCTCCAAATTTAAAATGTGAATATTTATCATCATATTATTTTTTCATTTTTTTATTTAGGGAGAGGGGGAATGAAACTTAGGTGCAGAGGGCAAACTCTATTGCCCTTCCAACTGCATTTATCATCATTTTTTTTTTGTTAGTAAAATAGAAGCTACATAGCCAAACAACACAAAAACTAACCAGGAATAGACCTAGGTCTAGCAAGACCTAACCTATCATCCTCATAGAGGTTTACAATATCAGAATGAGAAGAATTAAAAACATAGATGCCCAGATCGCACAAATGGCCCGTGCTAGCCAGCCCATCAGCTACACAATTCCACTCCCTAAAAACATGCCGCACAATCACAACCCAATCTTTGTTAATAATGTCTTTACAACCACAAATAATGCTAAGAAGGGGATGAAATTTATCCACAGGATTTAAGATAAGATTTACAGCAATAGCCGAATCCAATTCAACATTAAGCTTTCTACAGCTAGCATCCCAAGCCAATAAAAGACCTTTATATAGCCCCCATAATTCAGCATCAAGAACTTGCCCTTTTCCTAGATTCACAACAAAACCATTGATCCAATTACCTTGAGCATCTCTCAAAACTCCTCTAGTAAAAATACTATCAGTTTCCCTTCGAAAACTACCATCAGTATTCAGCTTCCACCACCCCTCAGGAGGAAGAAGCCATTTGACCATAATGGATTTCTTAGTATTCATACCAACAGCTCTCTTGTTAGCCTCAAACCACTCCGTAGAGAAATTGAAGATAATCTCATGAGGCCAAGGAGGAACACGAAAAGCAGGCTCAAAAACAGTTTTATACCTCCATTTCCAAATATGCCGTAAAGCAGCCACAAAAACACTACTCCAAGGGATACCATTAGAAAGACACATTTTAGACTTCAAGTTAACTAACATCCACTCTTCAAAAGGCTTAGAAAAGGAACCAGTAAACTCTTCAAAATAATTAAGAGTAGCCCAAAGTCTCATTGAACCACCACAACCTAGAAACAAGTGGTCAAGAGACTCTAAAGGTTGATTGCATCTTGGACAACAACTAGAGCTAACAAGACCTCTTCACATTCTAGCCTCATTAGTAAGAATTCTAGCATGCAACATGCACAGTCCACAAAAAAGACTTCAACTTGGGAGGGATTTGCAGCTTCCAAAGAAAATACCACCACCAATTCACCCACTCATCAAGTAAATAAGGATTAGTAGATTTCATTGAAAATTTTCCAGAAGAAGTGAGACCCCATATGAACTGATCGACATTGGCACTACTTCCACTAGCATGAATACCATTAATTACATGCACCACATCAGCAGGGAGCAGATCTAGCTTGAAACAAAAACTCACAGGAAGATTCTGAAACTCCAGAGGGATAGACCTCAAAGCTAACAAATGGAGAGGACCAAAACCAGTCCAATCATCCATCCAGAAGTTGGTATTCTCACCAGAACTCACCCTCCACTTAAGCCCCCAGGAAGAATTTGAGCACCATAAACGATTCCTCTCCAAGTAGAGAAACATTTAGTGAAAGTTCAAATCCTTAGCAGCCATAAGATCCATATCATTAAGATATTTACCATTTAAAACTTGCACCCATAAACCTTATTCTTGTTGAAGAAGCCTCCAACCAGACTCCGCAAGGAGAGCCTGTTTCATTAAGATAGATTTTTTCAACCCCAAACCCCCATAAATCTTAGGAGAACAAACTTTATCCCAATTCACTAGATGAATCTTAGTTTTCTCAATAGTAAAACCCCAGAGAAAGTTTCTATTAAGTTTATCTAGATGAGAACAAATAGTACTGGGCAGCTTCACAGACTGCATGGTGTACACATGCATAGCGGAAGTCACAGATTGAAGAAGAGTCAACCTGCCTGCCAAAGACAAAGTGGCACTCTTCCAAGCAGCAAGCCTAATCTGAACTTTATCCACCAGATGCTTATAGGTAGCCACACCACTTCTAGCATGAATTAAAGGCACCCTCAAATACTTACCTAAATTATCAGTTAAGGGAGAGACACAAATATCAGAGATTTGTGTTGAATGTTCGTTTTGCATCATTTTATGATACTAACTCCCTAATCTAGAATGCAAGAACTCCACATTTTTGTGTATTTTGGTTTAGTTTTATGTTTTGTAGGTCAAATGAAGCTTTGATGAAGAAAGGAGCTAAATGAGACAATTCTGAGCTAAAAATGGAAAAAGGAATCTTGAGAAAATCTTCTAAAAGAATCTGAAATCTGGAAGGAAAATTTGGAGAATCTTGGACATAATCTTTGGAAGAATCTTTTTGGTCAAGGTTGACTTTTGGTCAAAGTCAACAGTCAAAGGTCAAAGAATGGTCAATCATGCAACATCATCACATGACATGAACCACACATGCAGCCCATGCACTATGGGTCATGCACACAACCCTAGCCTAAGAGGACCAAGGCCATGCGCCTATTGCAAGCCCAATTGGAGGAAGCCCAAGTTGTGTTATTCCAAGGTTCAAAGAGCCTAAGCCTATGCCGCACCTACAGCTGATGCAAGCCCCAAGGAAGGAATCATTCATGCTCAAGGAAAATCTCACAAGATTCAATCAAAGATTACAAGGAATCCTAGTTGAAGAAGAAGTGTCAAAACCCTGGAAAATGAATAGTAAATTTCGACAGTGATTATGTACTTATCCATAGTGAATTAGATGACATGCCATATATGGTTGGAAAGCTACAGATGTTAGATTCACAGGGAATTTTACGGATCTCAATTCCGAGTTGTCTAGCTCAAGATATGATTGTTTTAGTGGAGGTAGCGCAGCAGTTCCGCGACCAGAAAATCAAGTTATACCCAAAAGAGTCAAAATTCAGCCTAAGGCCCATCTTTGGCCGAAAATTAGAAGCCTTGTGGGACAAAAAAAGCCTCACCGCCTCACTCCTATATAAGGATCTCATTCTCTCACAATTGAAGAACCTGAACCTTGAATTTTGCAATTTATTTACTTAGTATTTTGTTGAGCTTAATTTATATACATATTTTATCCTTAAAACCATATATTTTTGTCTATGTCTTTGAACATTTTTAGTGTTTTAAATTCTTATTTTTATTATTTAATTAATTAGTTGGTTTTATTAGTTTTTGTCTTAATTCCTA
This sequence comes from Dryas integrifolia, assembly GCA_028570905.1. Lineage (NCBI taxonomy): Eukaryota > Viridiplantae > Streptophyta > Magnoliopsida > Rosales > Rosaceae > Dryas > Dryas integrifolia. The sequence continues at coordinate 15,347 of JAOTRM010010487.1, forward strand.
TAATTTAATAAGTTTTATTTAACTGTCTATTATATTTTATTTTTGTTAATTAGTTTATTTTAATTTTGTAGGCTTAATTAAAGAAAATGAATATAAAAGCCCAAAACAAATAAATGAAGAAAAACAAGCCCAGCCCAAGTGGAGAGACTGAAGCCCAAAAGAGGAAGAAGCCGGCCCAGCCCAATGGGAGGCGAAGAGTCACTCGCCACCAGCAAAGCTTCTGCCCAAATCAAATTCCTTTGATTAATATTGGCTCCAGCCAATACGACGACAACACGTGGCATTCTCCATTTGTTTCCCTTCCACCTCCAGCCGCAACTCACTTCTTCATTTGATTAATCTCATTCCTTTCGCACGCCTCCCCATTTCAGCCACAAGCCAAGCTCACATCCGAGCTGCACAGCAAGTCGGTCCCTCTTCTCTCTCTTTCTCTCTCACGTTCTTCAAAGCAGCCGCATATTCAGCTTCCCTGCCGCAAACCACACCTCATTGATTAATCTTCTTTCAACCAACCACACTGCGACACGTGGCTATCTTCCAGCTGCTTCCAGATTGCTCCAGCGCCAGCTCTTTGTGTTGATCCTTATCTCAATAGCTGTCACCAACTCTCCCCCTTTCTGATATTTTCTACCCTAAGTTTTGCCTATATAAGGAAACATTCTGCCCCTTTACCACATCTTTTACTCTAGAATTTAAATTTCTGTCTTTTTCTAGCATTTCTCCTACGATTTCTCTCTCAAGCCATTTGGCTATGATGTTTGAGAAAGAATAGGAATGTAACTCTCTTACAATTTTAATTAATAAAAGTTTAATATTATGTCTCTCTTCTCTTTCTCTCTTCTCTAAATCCTTTATTTACCTTATGCCTTTTATTCTATGTAGTTCTTTATTTTATAGTTAACTTTAATATTATGTTTCTTTTCTCCTAATCTTGTATTTACTTTATGCCTTTTATTTTATGTAGTTATTTACTTTATTGTTAGTAGTGTTATTTATTTTATTGTTCTTTATATTA
>JAOTRM010010546.1:0-16348 GCA_028570905.1 Dryas integrifolia
TAGCATTGCCCTTTTCTTCATCAATGAGGTCCCTCAGTCCATGGCTCGGTACATGGTTCTGTTTGCTGTTGCTGTTTTTGGAGTGGGAATTATGGGCAGTGTGTTGTCTGTTTATTTGGTGGGTGAGATAAGTGGAAGGGGAGGGAAACCCAGTTGGTTCCAAGACACACTGAACACAAGTCGTTTGGATAATTATTATTGGACCCTGGCTGCATTGGCTGCAGCTAATCTTGTTGTGTATGTTCTGTTGAGCTTATGGTATGCTTATAGCGATTCGAGGCCAGAGGATGAGGAAGCGCCTGAATATGGTGAAGATGATGAGTCATGTGAAATTAATGTACAATGCTGCTGCTGATGAGCCATTTGATGATAATGTACAATGCTGCTGCTGTTGAGCTTAAATCTTTGTATGGTTTGCGATTTTCCTACTTCAGTTCAATCTAGTTCTTTTTCAATATAGAGGGGAAAGAAATACACTAAATGAATAGCTAATTGTTAATGTTGAGTTGAAGCTTCAACTGCCATTTTTTCACTATGTACATGAAAGCGCATATATGTTGAATCTTCTAAATCTCAATCATCATAATTCATAAAGCATTCCTTCTTCATCGTCTTTTCCTCTTTCTTAATATACAACATTCCTCGTACTGGCATATGCTCTTGAACTTGAAGTCTTCTTACCTGCACCAAATAAAAATTATTGACAGCTGACCAGGTAATCTCTTGGCAGTTGGCAAGTCCATATATGGTCGGTTTATATTTAATAACCAGTTGGGTAGCTAGCTAACTTAAAGTAATAATATTTCAGTTCATTTAATTCACTAAGAAAAAGACCAATACTATAAAACTAAGGTGCTTTTATTTAAATTTGTTATGTTTCTCAAAAAAAAAAAATAAATAAATAAATTTGCTACTTTTCTTTCTACAGAAGATAAACTTCTTTTCTTGTTTTTTATTGTTTTTCCATTTCAGACTGCTGGAGTGTTGAGTGTTGGACACGAAAATGGACACGACATGCACGTTGGTTGACTTTTTGTTAACTTTGACTTTCGAACACCTCTTGACTTGGTTAGGAGTAGGACACAAGTGATACACTGTTAGGAGTTGGGACACAGTAGGGGCATATTTGCAACTGATTTTGTTGTTCTAGAAAACCCCTCTTCTCTTCCATGATTTTGTTTTTTCTTTTATTTTTTTCATTGCTTTTGGCCATTGTCATGTTTCTAGCTAGTGTTGAAATATGGACCATGGGTCTCTCTCCCTTTGATTTTCTAGAGTTCCCAATGGTGAGAATGATTTATTTATCTGGGTGGTTAGCTATGTGTAAAACTAGTTTGAACCTCCTCAAAAATTCTCCTATTCCCACTTGCATGGCTCACTTCATCTCTTTAATCAGACAGCTGGTTATTATGTTTTTTTTCTTCTTGTTATTTTCTTTTCTAAACTATTCTAGAATCTTAAAAATTTGAGGGTATTATATAAGCAATCAGTTGTTCATAATTATACATAAAGATCGATCAATATTAGCAAGGTGTAATTAATATTATATAAGCATTTGACATTGAAGTAGGCGTTTTAAGAATTTCTCGTATGTATCTTATACATTATATGCCTTTTGACATTTGTCAAAGGTTTATCCAAATACGTCATACACTGAAACATGTATAGGACTTATATATATAGATGTAAGAGCTTCAAATTTCACATTTAGGCTTATTTGTGGGATTCATCATGAAGCTCATTTTATATTGTATTTTGATAATTTGAATCGTCTATTTTTTTTTGTGTCTACTGAAGAATCGTATTTGCAAAAAATTAGGTTAATCATAAACCATTTGACCGTTGATGAAATGATCAGCATTTCAAGTGTTTATCGAAAATATTTTTTTTGTCTATTTATTTGATCAAAGTTTGATAGCTTAATGATTTCTGATTTGCTTAATTTTTTACAAGAATGATATTTGAATATAAAATTAAAAAATAGACGGTTCGGATCATTGAAATACTATATGAAGTGAGCCACATAAAAGATCCCACAAAAAAATCTAAATATGAAATCTTACACCTGAAGAAACCTATATATTATTATTATATTATATTGTGCACAAGTATTGGGTTGAAGTTTCTTTTACTATTTTGTCAGTTACTGAGATTTAGAGAGGGAATTTAAACTTTGAACCTCTTTTAATAATTATAATAAATTATTCATAAGAGATAATTACAGATTTGATCTATTTATTTATACCTAGTTCAATTTTGGTCCACGATTTTTTTTAAGTTCTGTTTTGGTTCACTTATTCAATACAAGTCCAGATTTGTTTTCTTAAATTTGTCCCGCTTTTATCCTATTAAATCTCAGCCAAATTAAGCAAACATATATTTATTTTAAAGTTATGCATCTTCTCTTTATAACCATATAAAGATCATTCAAATCGAAATTCTGAAACTCAAGATAATTGGCTTTAAAGTAAAGTAACCAAAACTACCAATTTTTCTTAAAAAATTTTCAGTTTTTTCAAACTTCACCAAACTTCAATTCTCTTTGATTCTAATACTTCAAATTGATTCCTATGACTAAGAAATAATGAAGTATAACTTATACTTTAATTATAATTAAAAAAAATTGTGGATCAAAATTAAACTAAATATAAAATAAGTAGACTAAAATTAAACTTACATTAAGTATAAAATAAGTTAACCAAATTTGTAATTTTCTCTTATTCATTCAGACAAAAAACGCAAAGTTGTTATGTGAAAATCTACCTAAAAACAACCCAGGGCTCGGTAGATGATGAATTCATTGGAGGGTTTGCTCTCACTTATTAAGCTCATTCATTATTTTTAAGTTGCATACTTGCATGCGGTCTTCGAATTTCCAAATATAATATTCAAGTTTTTTGACTATAAACTTATAAAGTCCCCTCAAACGAGACAGAGGGAGAATGAATTGAAGGAGGTTTTTGTTTTCTAAAACTTGTACTGTACTCTGGAGTTGCATTGATTTCTGTGTTCATCGGTCTTCTTTCTTTTTTCTATCCCTTCGATCTCCCCCACCCAGTTTTTCCTCTCAGAAAGTGACCTATTTTACAGCAAAAAAATGTCAAGGCATGGTGATTTGATAAGCGGTCGTCGTAATGGGAACGGGATAAAGGCGATCATTGTAGGTAATCAGACCTACATACTCTTTGAGTCTCTAATATTAGTTTCTTCCAGTGTGGGCTGTTGTTCTTTAATGTTTTCCCTTAAGTATGGGGTAAGATGTTTGATAAAATGTCTGAAAGAAACTAAAATAAGAGATCCCAGGGGGAGGGGGCGCTGCCCCTGGTGCTCCTGCCTCTCTCTATCCCTCTTCTCTCCCTCCTGCCTCTCCTTCTCCCTCTCCCTCCCCCTCTCAGATTTATTTCTTCTCTTTTGTTTCTTGAGATCTACTTTCAGATCTATTTTGTTTTTGAGATCTGTTTTCAGATCTCCTTTGTTTTTAGATCTACTCCACCCTCTGTCGTGTTTGTTTTTACCTTTTCCCCCTGCTCGGCCTCTTTCCTACCCTCCCCCCCTTTTTTATACTCGGCCCCATTTTACAAGTTTCCAACTTTCGGAAAACTAGAACTTAGCATATGTGCTTATAAGTGTTGGGCCTCTTCACCCATTGTCAATTAGTTTTGGGTTGAATGCTCTAATTCTATCATGGTATCAGAGCTTGGTTATCCGCGTGTAAGGCCCAACGGCTATACGTGCTCCCACGTTACCCAATCCAATTTGTTCACGTATAAGACTCAAAATATCGCCACACGAGTGAGGGCGTGTTGAGAGTAATGTGGAGCAATGTCCCACATCGAAAAACTAGAACTTAGCATATGTGGAACTTATCTTTTGAGATATGTTTCACCCTCTTGTGGTGACTGTTTCACCCTTTTGTGGTGACCATTTTGTTTCACCCTATTGTGGTGATTTCACCCCCTTGTGGGTTTTGCACTTTTGCTTGAGCTATATGCTCAGATATGGAGATCTATCCTCCCTATGTTCTCGTCCTCATCTTTTCGTTGCTACTTCCACTAGTTCCTGACTCCCGGCTTGTCACCTTCATCAGATTTGGATTGTGGCTGTCGGTGAGTGTAAGCGGGTCTGTGCGTGTTTGCACGGAAGAGCGCTAAACCTTTGGAAGATGAGCGCTTTGGCATGGGTGTTCGCACCTCCATCTTCCTCCCTCTTGGTGGTTCTCTGGCTATTGCGGTGGCTGTGGCGTTTTCTCAATGTCATGGGGATGAGATCTGGGGAGTTTTGTGGGACTCACAGCGGACCGATCCTTGGAAGCGACGTGGTTCTCCTGAACCGCCTCTATAGCCTAGGGTTTATTTTTATGTTTAATTGGGCTGGTTTTGTATTTTGTTTACTTTGTTTATTTTGCTTTGGGCCTCTTGGCCCTTGCTTTATATTTCTTGTGCCCACTGGGCTCTTTTAATGCATGGCTCTTCCTTTCGACCAAAAAAAAAAAACTAAAATAAGAGCAATTGGAAATGTTTGAGAGGTTTTTTTTCTCAAGAAAAATTAATATGAAAGTTTCCTTTTATCTTGCCCTCACTAATAAATACTAATAAATTTTTTTGAGTCCGCCACTGCTTATATGCATGTTTAATTATATTAACCCAAATTTTTATATCTAATAATAAATTAATATTTCATCGATCAACCAAAGATTTATTTTCTTTGCCTTGTGCCTCTTCAATTGTAGGTATAATTTGGATGGATTTGTTCCCAACTTGTACCATGTACATAATGATAACATACTTAACTGATGTATGGGAGCTGAATCTCACACACGCTGCGACCATTATCAATTCGTATGTGGGCATAGCCGCCATAATAACTGCTTTCATGGGCATGAAATGGTTTGCGGATACTTATCATGACGAGGGTAACACTTTGGCGATGATCTTATTCTCAGGTGTTGCCTACATTGCTGTAAGTTAGTTTCTCTCTCTCACAAATTAAGATTATATATTGTTTTTGTGGCAGAGCCGCAAAAATTTTAAGAAAAATAAAAAGCAGGCGAGCCAGCATAATTATCCATTTTGGAATTATAGCTATATATATGCTTGCAGGGTTTTGTGCTTTTGACATTGTCAGCATCTTTTGGGACAACAGCACAAAAGACTCTGTTTTACACAGCATTACCTCTAACAGCTCTGGGGGTGTTTGGTCAAAAATTAATGAAGAACATTTTCTATGGGAAAAGAGAGCCTTCTGGGTACTATTCACCTATAGGGGCCTGTTCTTGTTTGTTGGGAATCCTAGCTGTAATGGTACTGTGGGCCGCCCCTCTAGTTGCAACTGCTTTACTTGATGGTTCAAAAGGTTGGTCGATTAAGTTTGGGATCTCAATCATATTTGCCGTGGTACAAGTGCCTGTTTTCTGGTGTGGTTCGCCAGATATGGTGGAGGAAGAAAGAGGGACCATCCCTCATATTACCAGGAACGAAACCAAAACCATTTTGCTCAACATGCCCATATGCATATTCTTCATCCTAATGGGTGTTGTCTCTTCTCTTGGAAAAACTTACTTCATTGAACAAGCCCACCACCTGGAGCGCAACCTAGTGACTCCAGATGAAATAGTAACGTATTATCTTTTTATCCTTCCAGCTCTCTATCTAATAGTTAAAGCAATTTTTAGGGAAATCTCCAATATGTATGAGTGTTGTAATATTTTGCCTTCGTTTGGGATTGCACTGTCAATGGTATGTGCGGCTCTATGTTGTATCACAGCTGCAAAAGTGGAGACCCGAAGGTTAGGCGTGGTTAAGACCCACGGTTTAATTGACAAGCCAGAGGCAACAGTTCCCATGTTCATTGGATGGATGTATCCCCAGTTTATTCTCCTTGGAGTAGCTGATGGGCTTTTGGAGAATTGCATTGTTCGTTTCTTTACTCAAGATGTTCTTCACTGCTCCAATGTACAATACAGGACAAGATTCAGGAATCGAGCAGCAGAGAAAGAATACCGTCTGCAAAAAGATAAAGAAAAATCCTTGCGCCATTACATGCACTTCTTTGCTAGTGCTGTTTCTGGAGTGGGAAGTCTTTGCAGTGTGTTGTTGGTTTATGTAGTGGGTGAGATAAAACCCACTTGGTTCCAAGACACCCTAAACAAGAGTCGTTTGGATAATTACTACTGGACCTTGTCTGCAATGACTGCAGCAAATCTCGTATTGTATGTTTCAGTGAGCTCTTGCTGGTATTTGGTCAGTAATATAAGCAACAGCCAACTTGAGTCGTCAGAGGATACAATTCCAAATTTGCAAGCGCCTCATCAGTCTGACATTCAAAGTGTTGATAATCAGCCACTACTACAAGACGAAATCACTACTGCATAAATAACCACAAGATTCAATGACATGGGTGGTTCTAAGTTCGTACCATTGTGTTTAGTTAAATTTATATATATGCAATATTTGGATGTTGTTGTACAATGAGAATATTGTGATTATATATCGTGCTTCAATATTAAGGGTCCTAAACTTATGTCAAAAACTTGTGTACAAAATGAGATGCCATATTTGCTTTTCAAAAAAAGTTATAATTAATCTATTTGATTTATTTTACCTCTTACTATAATTAATGCATATATAGCACCATAACAATCCCAGAGTTTGCAATTAGAAATACAGTACAACAATTAACAAAACAAGATTCAGCAATATTCAAGTTAGACGTACAAGTGAATATATCCCACTCACCTTTTTGATTAATTTGGAATAGTATTGTATTGGTTTGCAAATTGCAAGCCAATCAATATATAAGTGTCATGAGTCAATAATGTTAGTTGAGTTCTTGCATGAGATTGATCATGAAGTAATTGACTTGAGTCCCATTAAAAATCATCAGTCGAAGCTGTTTACTCAGAGCGACTTTTTTCGGTACAAAATTACAAATGAAAGCTCAATTTTGCGGGGTGGGCCCAAAGACAAGAGAAGCCTATAAAATGGACCAGCCCAACTAAAGCTGAAGACAGCCCAAGGAGAGCAACCAGTATCAGACTGACCATATGGATCTCCAACAAACCTCCGCCATGACATTTTCTTTGTCTATCTAATTGTCGCCACTACTACAAGACAGTATCAGTATTACATAAATAATTTCACGATGAGATTGAAAACCATCGGCTGTTCTAAATATAATCGTATTGTATTTGTTTTAATATTTAACATCGATAAAAATGTGCAGTAGACATTGTTGTGCTTTGAGCATATGGTTCCGTATATATATATGCATTTTGATTTTCTTACTTCAATGTTATAAACTTGCTTAATTTTCAAAAACTGTTCATAACAATCTCAGGGTTTGCAATTAGAATTGTTTAATGTCAGAAAATGGTTCAATAAGAAAAATATACTGTAAGATCACAATCACACAAAATATGGACAATTTAATGTGGTTCCTTCGAATAATTAGTTCGGGCTATGTCAACAGAGTAACTTGGTATTTTTACTGTGCAAAAAGATAGAGTTTACATTTACGGTATTTACCATACATGAAAACTATGTACATGAAAGCGCCTAAATATCTCAATCACCATATATAAAAGCATTCCTTTTTCTTTGTCTTCTTATCTTTCTTAATAAACCCCCTGAACCATATACTTAGAGGGTAGGTCTCTTTCATTAACTTATTTAATGGCATATATATGCTCTTAGCTGCACCAAATAAAAATTAAGGACGGCTGGCTAGGTAATATCTTGGCAAGTCCATTGATTTCGACTAGATATGAAGCTAGCTAACTTCAAGTAATAATATTTCGGTTCATATAATTCACTAAGACAACGACCAAAAAAATATAATATTCATGTTTATGACTATAAAGTTTCCTCGAACGAGAAAGAGGGAGAATGAAGGAAAGTTTTATAAACTCTGTACTCTGGAATTTCCTTGATTTCTCTTCTCCCCCACCCACTTTTCCTCTCAGAATGTGACCTATTTTACACTACCTAGCTAAAAATGTTAACAACTGACAAATGGAACGACAATTAGGGGAAGATCAGCGGTAATTATCAGACCTACATACCCTTTGAGTCACTATATATTTCTTATATATTCTTTTTTCTATTGATCTTGAGGAGGGGAGGACTCGAATTTGGAGCCTCTTCTAATATTGAGAAAATAAGTATCACTAAGTTACTAGTTAATTAGACTGATTTGCATAAGAGTTACGTACAATCGTGGTTGGAGACGATGACAAATTGGGAATATAATAGAATTTGAGCATCTAACCCAAAATTAATTGGCAATGAATGGAGAGGCACAAGACCTTATAAGCACATATGCTAAGCTCTAGTTTTCTGATATGAGACATTGCTCCACATTACTCTCAAATCTCTTTATTTTAAGTTGGAATTATAGCCTTTGAATTTAGGATGGTTACTACCAATAAAGCAATTTGATAACTAGTACTACTTTTGGATATCGGCCCTTTTCTTTTGGACAACTCTTTCAAAAATGGAAGCACAAGAACAGAAACCCGTAAGCTACCAACATAGTGATTCATGTCGGTTGCTTGTTCTATGAAGTAAGTATTTCCAATAGAAATTACAACGCCTATTAGGTCAAAGAAGATGCAAATGGGAATCATGCGCAACAGCCTTATGGTTTCTTCGCAGGAAAAAGGGATCCCTCGTACCTGAACCAGTCAACAAAGAAATTGTTGATACCACCGTGAGTATGGCTGCGATGCCCAACCATTTGCTGCTGTTGTCGTCATCATCTGATTCTGGTGTTAAATTCTGATCAATATCATCAGATGATGTTTCAGATGCTGCTGGAGCAACTGCTCATATATTTCTGATGGCTGTGGCTGCTCATCGAGCAATGCAGCTATAGAGTTTACGTGACTAGACACTCCCAGAGCCATTAGAACTAATGTTGTGTACAAGAGAATCTTCTGTACATGACCAATGCACTCGGCCTCATATGCGCTGCATGTGCCTGTTGCCCACCAAAGGACTGGTGGTGTTGACATGGTCAAAATAACATAACCCTGCATTCACTTCGTTCATTAATACATCCGAATCGTCATATATTGCCGGGCAGTGATCATACATATTCTGCGCGCATATGCTACCAATTAACAGATTGACAGTGTAGTAGTACTAGGTTATTTGGTATTACATATATATGTAATAATCTCCAATTTTTAAGATATATTCTAGGATTTTGATGTAATACAGGTCTTTTAATATAAAAAAAAAAAAAAAAACAACAAAACTAATACAAGAACACATTAGTGCTCAAGTTACTGGTAGCTCTTTTTCGGGCTAAATACTTTTAAGCCTCTTTGATGCATGTGATTGGATTGGATAGGTTAAATGCTTAATCGATCATGTGTATTCAAGGAAGAAGATAGATTAATTCAGAGCAAGAAACTTCTTCCTTCGAAATCTCACAAAATTGGGGGATTTAGTGGAGACAAGTTTTCCCTTTGACTATACACCCTCCATCTTATAATTTGTTTTAATACACATGAATCTAGCTATTTAACCTATATATCAAATTCAATTCTATGCATGAAACTATGCCTTACTTTTTGTATAGTAGCTAGTTTGATCTAATTTCTACGAAGTCCATGTCGTTTAAAACGTTGCAATCATAACCTGTAACATAGTTTAGTTAGCAACCAAGGACAATAGCCCAACTCTGCCTTTTTGTTTTTGAGTGTAAGTAACATGGCAATACTGAGTGGCATTTGCAATTACATTTTTGGTGCTTATAGTTTGCCCCAAATTCTTCTTAAGTTGAATTCATATGCCGTGACATGTTGACACTTCATCAAAAACATTAGACGGAATTGACATCTACCTATCCTTAAGTCATTAGTTCAACGAACGATTTGAGATTCTCTAAGAAACGACTTCAGATGCCTTAAGGAATGACTTGAGAAACTCTAGTGTATAACTTGAAATATCACTAGATACAATTTCAAATGCACCAAGGGTATAAAAATTTAAAATCCCTGAAGTTACGAATTGAAATTTTCAATGAACGACTAGGGAGACTCTAAGGAACGACTTGAGAAACTATAGGGTATGACTTGATAAGCGTCAAAACATGACTTGAAATACTACTAGGGACAATTTAAAATGCACCAAGGGTATAAACATTAATATCCCTTAAGGTATAAACTGAAATTCTTAAAAAAAGACTTGAAATGTCCTAAGAAACGACTTGAGATGCTAAAAAACATGACTTGAGAAACTATAGCGTATGACTTGGGAAGCGTCAAAACATGATTTGGAATGTCACTAGATACAATTTTTAATGCACCAAGAGTATAAATATTTAAAATCCCTCGAGGTACGAAATGAAATTTTTAATGAACGACTTGGAATGCCCTAAGGAACGACTTGAGAAACTCCAGGATATAACTTAGAAAGCGTCAAAACATGACTTGAGATGTCACTAGGTACAATTTCAAATGCACCAAAGGTATAAACATTTAGAATATCTCGAGGTATGAATTGAAATTCTCAATGAATGATTTGAGATGCGCTAAGGAACGACTTGAGATGCCCTAAGGAACGACTTGAGAAACTCTAGGGTATGACTTGAGAAATATAAAAAAATGACCTTGAATGTCCCTAAGAACAAATTGAAATGCACCAAAGGTATAAACATTAAGAATATCTCGAGATACGAACTGTAATTTTTAACGAACGACTTGGGATGCCTTTGGAAACGACTGGAAATGCCCTAAGAAACGACTTGAGAAACTCTAAAGTATGATTTAGGATGTGTTAAAACATGACTTGGAATGTCACTAGGTACAATTTGAAATGCACCAAAGATATACACATTTAAAATTCATCGAGGTACGAACTGAAATTTTCAACAAACGATTTCGGATGCCCTAAAGAACGACTGAAGAGGCCCAAATGAATGACTTGAGAAACTCTAGAGTATGACTTGAGAAACGTCAAAACATGACTTCAAATATCACTAGGTACAATTTAAAATGTACCAAGGGTATAAACATTTAAAATACCTCGAGGTATGAACTGAAAGTTTTAACGAACAACTTCGGATGCCCTATGGAATGACTGGAGATGCTCTTAGGAAAGACTTGAGAAACTCAAAGGTATGACTAAGGAATCGTCAAAACATGACTTGCAATGTCAGTAGGTGCAATTTGAAATGCACCAAAAGTATAAACATTTAAAATACCTCGAGTTACGAATTGAAATTGTAAATGAACGAATTGGATGCCCTAAGAAACGACTTTAGAAACTCTAGGGTATGACTTGTGAAGCGTCAAAACATGACTTGGATTGTCACTAGGTACAATTTGAAATGCACGAAGGGTATAAACATTTAAAATCTCTCTAAGTACGAACTGAAATTCTCAAAAAATGACTTAGGATGACCTAAGGAATGACTTAAGATGTCCTAAAGAACGACTTGAGAAACTTTAAGCTATGACTTGAGAAGCGTCAAAACATAACTTGGAAAGTCACTAAGCACAATTTAAAATGCACCAAGGGTATAAACATTTAAAATCTCTTGAGGTACGAACTGAAATTCTAAATGAACGACATCGGATGCCCTAAGTAACGACTTGGGATGCCCTAAAGAACGACTTGAGAAACTCTAGGATATAACTTGGGAAGCGTCAAGACATGACTTGAAATGTCACTAAATATAATTTGAAATGCACCAACGCTATAAACATTTAAAATCCCTGGTATAAACTGAATATCTCAAGGAATGGCTTGGGATGCCCTAAGGAACGACTTGAGATGCCCTAATGAACAACTTGAGAAACTCTAGGGTATGACTTGGAATGTCAATAGATACAATTTGAAATGCAAGAATGGCATAAACATTTAAAATCCCTCGAGGAACGAATTGAAATTCTCAAGGAACGACTTGAGATGTTCTAAGGAACGACTTGAAATGCCCTAAGGAACGACTTGAAATGCCCTAAGGAACGACTTGAGAAACTCTAGGGGTATGACTTGAGAAACGTCAAAACATGACTTGAAATGTCACTTGGTACAGTTTGAAATGTACCAAGGGTATGAACATTTAAAATCCCTCGAGGTATGAACTGAAATTCTCCAGAAATGACTTGAGATGCCCTAAGAAACGACTTAAGAAACTCTATGATATGACTTGAGAAGCGTCAAAACGTGACTTGAAATATCACTAGGTACAATTTGAAATGTATAAAGGATATAAACATTTAAAATACCTCGAGGCACGAACTGAAATTCTAAAAAAACAACTTGAGATGCCCTAAGTAACGACTTGAGATGCCCTAAAGAATGACTTGAGAAACTCTAGGATATGACTTGGGAAGCGTCAAAACATAACTTGGAATATCACTATGTACAATTTTAAATGTACAAAGGGTATAAACATTTAAAATCTCGCGAAGTACGAACTGAAATTCTAAAGGAACAACTTGAGATGCCCTAAGGAACGACTTGATAAACTCTACGGTATGACTTGAGAAGCGTCAAAATATCACTTGGAATGTGACCATATACAATTTGAAATGCACCAAGGGTATAAACATTTAAAATTCCTCGAGTATAAACTGAAATTCTCAAAGAACGAATTGAGATGCCCTAAGGAAGAACTTGAGATGCCCTAAAGAACGAATTGAGATGCTATAAAGAACGACTTAAGAAACTCTTGGGTATAACTTTGGAAGCGTCAAAACATGACTTGGAATGTCACTAGGTACAATTTGAAATGCATCAAGGGTATAAACATTTAAAATCCCTCGATGTACGAACTGAAATTCTCAAGGAAGAACTTGAGATACTCTAAGAAATGACTTGAGATGCCGTAATGAACAACTTGAGAAACTCTAGGGTATGACTTGAGAAGCGTCAAAACATGATTTGAAATGTCACTAGGTACAATTTTAAATGCCCCAATGGTATAAACATTAAAATCCCTCAAGGAACGAACTGACATTTTCAACGAACGACTTGAGATACCTTAAAAAACGACTTGAGAAACTCAGGGTATGACTTGGGAAGCGTCAAAACATGACTATAAAAGTCACTAGGTATAATTTGAAATGCACCAAGAGTATAAACATTGAAAATACCTCGAGGTAAGAACTAAAATTTTCAACGAACGACTTCGAATGTCATAAGGATCGACGTAAGATGTCTTAGGGAAAACTTGAGAAACTCTAAGGTATGACTTTGGAAGCGTCAAGACATGTCTTGTGATGTCACTAGGTACAATTTGAAATGTAGTAAGGATATAAACATTTAGAATATCTCGAGGCACGAACTGAAATTCTCAAGTAACCCACTAGGGACGCACTAAGGAACGACTTGAGATGCTTAAGGAACGACTTGTAAAACTCTAGGATATGACTTGGAATACACTAGGTATACTTTAAAATGCACTAAGGGTATAAACATTTAAAATCCCTAGAGTTATGAACTGAAATTTTCAAGAAATGACTTGGGATGCCCTTGAAAACGATTGGAAATGCCCTAAGAAATGACTTGAGAAACTCTAGGGTATGACTTGTGAAGCGTCAAAACATAACTTGAAATGTCATTAGGTAGAATTTGAAATGCACCAAAGGTATAAACATTTAAAATACATCGAGGTACGAATTGAAATTTTTAACGAACGACTTCAGATGCCCTATGGAACGACTTGTGATACCCTAAGTAATGACTTGAGATGCCCTAAGGAACGACTTGAGAAACTTTAGGGTATGACTTGGGAAGCGTCAAAACATGATTTAGAATGTCACTACGTACAATTTGAAATGCACCAAGGATATAAACATTTAAAATCTCTCAAAGTACGAACTGAAATTCTCAAGAAACAACTTGAGATGGCTTAAGGAACGACTTGAGATGTTCTAAAGAATGACTTGAGAAACTCTAGAATATGACTTGGGAAACGTCAAAACATAACTTGGAATATCACTATGTACAATTTTAAATGCACCAAGAGTATAAACATTTAAAATCCTTCGAGGTACGAACTGAAATTCTAAAGGAACAACTTGAGATGCCTTAAGGAACGACTTGAGAAACTCTAGGGTATGACTTGAGAAGCGTCAAAACATGAATTAGAATGTCACTAGATACAATTTGGAATGCACCAAGGGTATAAACATTTAAAATCCCTCGAGGTACGAACTGAAATTCTCAAAGAACGAATTGAGATGCTCTAAGGAACGACCTGAGATGCCCTAAAGAACGACTTGAGATGCTCTAAAGAACGACTTGAGAAACTTTTGAGTATGATTTTGAAAGCATCAAAACATAACTTGCAATGTCACTAGGTACAATTTGAAATGCACCAAGGGTATAAACATTTAAAATACCTCGAAATACGAACTAAAATTCTCAAGGAACGACTTGGGATGCCCTAAGGAATAACTTGAGAAACTCTAGGGTATGAATTGGGAAGCGTTAAAACATGACTTAAAATGTCATTAGGTACAATTTGAAATGCACCAAGGGTATAAACATATAAAATACCTCGAGATACAAACTGAAATTCTCAAGGAACGACTTGGGATGTACTAAGTAATGACTTGAGATGCCCTAAGGAACGTCTTGAGAAACTCTAGGATATGACTTGAGAAGCATCAAAACATGACTTAGAATGTCAGTAGGTACAATTTGAAATGCATCAATAGTATAAACTTTTAAAATCTCTCGAGTTATGAACTGAAATTTTAAACGAATGACTTGGGATTTCATAAAGAACGACTTGAGATGCTTTGACTTAGGAAGCGTCAAAGTATGACTTTAAATGTCACTATGTAGAATTTGAAATGCAGTAAAGATATAAACATTTAAAATCCCTCGAGTTATGAACTAAAATTTTCAAGAAACTACTTGAGATACCTTAAAGAACGACTGAAGATGCCGTAAGGAACTACTTGAGAAACTCTAGAATATGACTTGTAAAGCGTAAAAACATGACTTGGAATGTCACTAGGTATAATTTGAAATGCATTAAGGGTATAAACATTTAAAATACCTTGAGGTACAAACTAAAATTCTCAATGAACGACTTGAGATGCCCTAAAAAATGACTTGAGAAACTCTAAGGTATGACTTGGAATGTCAATATGTACAATTTGAAATGCACTAAGACTATAGACATTTAAAATCGCTCGAGTTACATTCAAACACGTTTTGCAGACCCCTTAGGTCGATCAAGTCTCTTTTAAATATATAGGTCGATCTCTATTGTAGTGTATATGTCATACCTGCAATGAAAAGGATTAAAGACAACTCAGTGGCAGTGACATCTTGGCAAGCTAGTCTATATATGTTATCTGTTTAGACTTATTAATAACTAGTTAGGTAGCTAGCTAACTTAATCAAAAGTAATAATATTTCAGTTCTTAAATTTAAGGAACAATATATATATATAAGATCAAATAATTCAATAAGATTGAGATGAAATAAATTAGCTAGTTAATTACTTGAGTAGACCAACTGATGGAATATTAATTTTCTGCAGAATACATGATCTTCTTTTAAAAACAATATAGGCTTTGCTGATTTAGATGTGAATGTCCGGAAATGATGTTAGATCCCATGTGCAGTCAATGAATTTGCTATACTAGCCAGAAATGTGGTTTCTGAATAGCTAGGATGCAGATCTTTGGTAGTCAAACCTGCATATACATACCCTTTGAGTTACTAACTTACTATATACAGTTGTTAATTATAAGAGAAGAGATGACCCCGATGATGGGTAAAATAAGAGTAAATTACAATTATATCTTTCTTAAACTATACTCTGACTCCTGTTGATGAACGCGTCCTCGTAACATTTCTTGTTCTCGGGGTTTTAGTGTCTCTGAGAGGGTTTTAGAGAGAACAGAAATCCGAATAATATCATCGGAGCCCAGATCGAAACATCGCCATGGACGTTATAAAGACGCAGCAAATATCAGCGAGGCCCATCGAGAAGGTCATAGTTCACCCGCTGGTGCTGCTCAGCATCGTCGACAACTACAACCGAGTCGCCAAGGACACTCGCAAGCGAGTCGTCGGCGTCCTCCTCGGTAGCTCCTATAAAGGCGTCGTCGACGTCTCCAACAGCTACGCAGGTCCGATAATCTCAATTCCCTCAATTCATATTTACCGCATTACTCCCAATTTACTTCCTCGTTAGGTTTAGATCCGAATTTCTTCAATTAATTGCAGCATTTGAGATTTCGGTATTTTGGGTTCTGGTTGAATCTGAAGGGACACTATGTTCGTGATTCCAATTGGAATTATTGTTTAATTTTCTGGATGAGTGATTTAGTGGGTTAGGGTTTGCATAGCTAGGGGCCAATGCGGTTAGGCTT
>JAOTRM010010557.1:0-16343 GCA_028570905.1 Dryas integrifolia
TTTAATTGTGGTGTTTGGGTTTTGAAATTACCCAAATGCCCTTTCTAGAAAACTCTCCACCCTTCCTACCAAAATTTTCAATTAGAATACCATTTTCGCCTACAAGTTTAGAAACTCGAGTTCTAATTAGCCGTATCGAGCTTAAAGGCCACCAATTTGAATTTTTAAAACGCCCCTCCAAACACTAGAATTTCCCTTCCAAGATTTTAATAAAGTCCGCCCAATAAGATTAAATTTTTATAAAAAAAATAAGACTTGGGGTCGAGTCGTTACACAATAGAACATCCCAATCAAATATTTAAACTAAGAGACTCCCAACAAGTAGTTTATCTCAAGGCCAAAGCTTTGTTAAAGCTAAATTGTGAAGGGAAGTGAGGGGCACATGGCTTTATTTATAGGCACAATGGGTTAGGAAGTTCAATTAAGTTTCTAATGTGAGACAATTGCACAAAAATGCACTAACAAGAGGGAAAAACTGAACTGGGTCAAGCGAAACGGGCTATGAGTGTAAACAGGTAGTCCGGCTGGGAAATGGGCAACTTCAAACGGGTTGAGTTCCAGGCATAAACCACATGTCATTTGGAGAGTGCAACTGAGATCGTCTTTCACGCGCATTTGGTCCGAATCGTGTCCACACGATAACTTTGTATGCCGCGTCGTACTAGATCCACGTCCAGGCGTTGACGCATCTGGGCTGTCCTATCCGACGTGATCAACACTCTAGATCGTGTCACGTCAGTGTCCACATTTCTTTTTTATTTATTCATTTTTCTTAAATTCTCCCAACTTAAATAAATCACCGAAAAGACATCTGAGCTCAGAAAAATCTCCCAAAAATTCCTACGGACATGTGAGATTGATCGAGTACTAATTATCTATGGCCTCAAAACTTTATTTTGATATCCAGAATTTTTGTGAAAAATCCAACTTCTCAAAGTAAAATATCAGAAAATCAAATAATAGCCTAAAATAATTATCCAACTTAAAAAATTCGTAACTTCTTCATTTGAATTCCAAATTCAACGAACCACAAATATTTATTCTTAGAAAAAGGAGCTCTACGCTACCAAGGTCTAACCTTAGTGACAGGACCGCCCCCGGATTTTGCTCTGAAACTCAGAGAGGTCCTATGGGATCCAAAATCAAAGAAAATCCTACTGAAAATTCGGCAGAACTTCCCTTGAAAATGGACAAACCCAAAATTTATTAAAACATGTAAAACACTTCTAAAAACATCAACCGCCACAACTACAACCAAAAAGGGTCTCAGACCCAAACAACACCACAATAACTTAAAATTTCAATATGAATTTTCAGAGCCACTATTTCTATTACAACAATTTTATAGTTAAAGTAAAACAAAGAACTTCCAAAATGGACGTTCTGCCTCGACGTGATTGGCTCGACCTTCACCACTGCTACTGCCTAGGGTGACAATTTAAGACAAAACAGACAAATTGTGAGATAAACTCAGTGAGTGAAAAAAAACGAAAATAAAGGTTATCTATCTTTTCATAAATCCTTATAAGCAAATTTAACACTAAGACTTCACATCGCTCTTTGAAATCCTCTAGTTTTAAAACACTTTTCAAAAAATCTCTCCTCAAATGTCATGAAAACTATTTAAACACAAGATAGAAATATTAAGTAAGTAAGAAGTCGTTCTTCGAAAACTTCCTAAGTAAGAGTATTCTGTAACACCATATATTTGAGAATCCAAATTTAAACATAAAAAGAAATTTCCTCTTTAAACTTATGTAATAGAAAATCCTTGGAAAGGAGAATGAAGTTTCACCATATTCAAACCCATAACTGTAGACAATGTCCTGGCCACAATGCCGCACATGGGCAGGTTCAAATCCTGGCCACAATCTCGTACATAGAGGTCACTTTGCATGAGTAGGCTCATATCCTGGCCACAATCTCGTACAGAGAGGTCACTCCGCACAAGCAGGCTCATATCCTGGCCACAATTCCGTGCATTTTACACAGGCAGGCTCGTCCGGTCAATACGTGCATTTACACAACAGTTTTAAAATACTCTTTAAATCTCTACTTACCTTTGAGATAAATGAATAACCTTTTCCTTTCCCTCAGCGCTCTACTTAATAATCCAGGCTCTAAGTGTCATTCCTCATATCGCGACATCACAATCAACATAAATATTCAAAGAAATGAACATCCAAGATATATGTAATCTTTTCATAAACTAAGTAATAATTAAAGCCCGTCTTTTAAATAAATATCTTCAATATGAAAACACATATAAAAGCATGTTGAAATATTTCTTAATCGCGTAAATTATAAATTCCAAGATAAGGATAATCGAACTAACATAAATTACTATTTAAGAAAACTTAAGATTTAAAACTGAAGTCAATTTCAATTTAAATCAAGGAGATCGAAATCACATGACAAAACATAAATTATCAAAAAATCAAGGTCCACTCACAAAGATAGCCCTAGCTTCGATCCTTCGCCAAGTCGTCACGAGATACGGTTGTCTCGCCTATAACATAAACAATAAATAATAAATTAGTCTCAACTCCAAGATGTTAAATTTGTGTGTATGTTGTACCTAACGTCCCACCCGACTTTTGTTCCTACACAATGATCTACGATCTACACAATTTGACCAACAACACCTCCACAACCGCCCCTAAAGCTTCCCGGTTCAACCTAATCACAATCACATAACCAAGATCGATAACCCACTCAACAAATTGTCCTAAATACTCCCAAAAATTATGAAATTTCAGTGGGGGTTCGAAATCACAAAGGTTGCCGCCCAAGGTGGTTGTTTCAAGTCCAAAATAAGCCAAAATTGTCAAAATTCTTCAAACCCACTCCATTTCTGCATCCTAAACATTAATTGAACTTCCTAACATTGCAATTATGTCCAAATAACCAACAATAATTGCCCTCAATCCGAAACCCAAAAGAAATCCCGAAATGACATCAAATTTCCAAAATCAATCTTCAACAATTACTCAAATTCAGACAATCAAGCCACAAGAGAATGAAAGCCCACTAAGAAGAGAAGAAAACCTACCTAGGATGGAGGTGATTGGGGCCGAAATCTGGTCGACAAAAAAATGGAGGAGAAGCCGGCGGCAGAGGAAAGCCCTTCCCGAGCAGCAACCGCGCGCAGGGGGTGGCTGGCTGGCTGGAGGAGCTGGCCAGCTCGTGGGGAGGTAGTCGGAGGTTGGCGACAACGAGGAATGGCCGGCGTTGATGTCTAGTGGCTGCGCACAGAGAAAGGGGAAAAGAGAGAACACAGGGTGAGAGAATAAGGAGAAGGAGAGAGAGTGGGTGGGTGCGCTCGGGGGAGGGTGGTCGGCGCCTGGGAGTGCTCGCTGGAGGTTGGGATCGGTGAGGGTGGCCGACGATGGTCAGTGGTGGTGGCTGGGTTGGTGTGCGCAGGAGAGGAAGGTGCGAGAGAGAGAGAGGGTGAAGTCGGGGAGAGAGACAAATGAGGCGAGAGAGGGTTGAAAAAATAAACTTCAAAACTGAATTTTTTTTTTTTTTTGGTTTTTTTTTTTTTTTAAATCCCTTTGTGCAAAAATTACAAAATTGCCCCTCTTTTCTAATGCCCGTATCTCTCAAACCGTAACTCTGATTGACGCGTGCTTCGTGTCTACAAACTCGTGGACTCGAAACCTTCCCAACAAGCCCAAAGTAAAAATCAAAAGCCCAAAAATTTTAAAAGTCAACTTTTGGGTCCGCGAAATTTTAAAAGAAAATTAAAAATTAAATTAAACTTTTTTGTTTCTCAAATCAAATCCCTAAATCTTTAAAATAAATTCTCAAAATATTAAAAAATAAATCTTTGAAAAATACGGGATCTCACAATTCAATTTCCCACTACGCTTCTAAATGGTCATTACAAATAAAAATTTAAATTTCTCGTGAAATTTGGGTCAAGTCGTTACACTTAGTCACTTGGTCACTTGGTACGTGTCACACTCCAAAGTGAGGTCTGTCACTTTGGGCATGTGGAAGCGCTACATTGGTCACCAACCTTGAGATTAAAACTATCCCAAAGCCGATGATTAGTGTTAGACTACTTAACACCAGAGCTTATAGAAAATATCAATGTAAAATTTTTTGCTTTTAAATAAACAAATACAACCAGCAGGAGCTTGTTTAGATGGTGAGCTTAAGAGTTTGAAAATAAATTCATGAAATGGAAATATATACCCTTACTTTAAAATTCAATGAGTGAAGCAACATAACAAAAGAGAATTCATTAAACCTTTCTTAAAATGGAAATGGAAAACCAGCTATAAATTCATCTAATGAAGTGAGTAATGAGCTATTCTAATCCTTAGAGCATTAAGAAACAATTCCTCAATCAAAGTATAAAATAAAGGCAAAATCAGAAAAAGGGGTTGTTACACACTCGTCCATGCTAGGGTCTTCCTCACTCGAGTAGTGAGATGTTAGTGTTGTTGGAACTTCCATACTTAGAGACCTATCTCTTCAGCTGCTTCTTCCTCTCTCAGAATCCCTGAGATCTATCATGCTAACCATTTTATGTCATAAGTTATTCTTGCACTATTTAAGCTATGTAGGGGTGAACATCACCGATACCACTGATTACACACTCAATTAGTCCAAATCATTTCCAAACATTTCAAAGTAGTTTAGATACAAAAGTAAGGCTTTAACAAACAGTTTTTGCTAAACTGGCCAAAATCACAAGCATCTTAATTATAAGGCATTCAAGCAATTCTAACAAGTTTAATCTAATAGAAAACATGTAGTACCACAACAAGAGTACACTTAAACTAAGTCTGGGTTCATGAGCATGTTACAGATATAAACTAAACAAAGAGATCATTTCTTGGTCTCAGGTTATATTAATAGGAGTTCGCATATTTTAACAAATATTCCAAACAAACCATTTCATGAAATGCAAATGCATGTTTAAAAGTAAAGTACAATGCAATGCGTACCTTTTCTCTATTTCAAGCTCACCTGTCAAAGCTTTAAGATAAAACAATGGACTTATTCTCTAATTTGTAATTTGCATTACCCCTATCCCCATATCATATTCTTCAATAGGTCTAGATAGTGAGATGTCCTTTAGTGGATGCAAATAAGTCTATTTCTTCCCCTTTAACATATTCTTAAACCACATAACCTTCTAAAGACACTTGTATGCATACTTTAGGGGGTTGAACCCAAGGATAAATTTTTTGTTTTACCCTTTCATCTCTAATTAAGAAGTCCAAACACTCAAAACACATTAGAGTATACATTCTTGATCAATATACATAAATGCTAATGTAATGCAATGACAGTTTCCATAAAGTAATTTTGCCCTTACTGAACCATATTTCAATTATGCACATAAAATCAAGTGATGACAGTTTCACAAATGCAGGATTAGTTTATTAAATAAATCATAAAATTTTGGAATTGAAACCAGTAAATCAAACCAGTAATGCAAAAGTGGCAAACTTGAAATATTTTCATTCCATGGCAAAGTAGGATGGTTATCTACTACCCTTTTCAGTTTCAGTTTCTTACCTTTTGGCCTAACTAATTTTCAATCCTATGGCCATGCAACACTAAAGCCAAATGCAGTGAAGACTAGGTTCCAACTTAATTTGTTTCTAGTACTAACTTCAATTATGCAAGATACCAATTATTCATCTAGAGATTTAGTTGCTAGTCTCGGGTTCATGCATATAGAGGGCTGCAAGTTACACTTAATTCAACCTAAGTGTATTTTAATTGTGAGCAACACTAGTTCATATTGTGTTTCTTTTCTAGAGAAAGTTGAAGTCATCAACATGTCTATATATGTTGGATTTCTTTTTCACAAAACTGATTTTTGCTAAACCAATTACCACCCTAACAACAATCAAATGAACTCGGCAGTGTTGAGTTTCCTATTTTCGTAACTTGGTTATCTTAGTGTAAAACAATCAATAATGTAAACAAATCATCACATTACATTTTTTGCTGTTATAACATATGACATGCACCTGAAAATAAACAAGCACAAGCACATATACATATTCTTATAAGTATAAGGAAAGCATAAAGTTTAAGTGGACTAGCTCCCCCTACTTGGAATGAGGTTCTTGACTTTGTTGTACTTCCAAGCAGGTTGCAAATCCTAGTTTGAAACATAATCAAAACCAGAAATTGACTTCACAACATCAAACTTAGGGTTCCCTAGGGTTTTGATGGCTTATTGGTTAAGTTAAGTTGAATCCGAGACCTTTAATCCATAACTAACTGTCATTTGACTTCACATAAGTTTTAAATCATATAATAAAACATTTTTCAGTGTTCAAAATCAAAACAAAAGTCATAAAGACAAAATAGGTATGCTGCAAAACCCACTTTCAAGGTTTTAGTTGACAATCAAGAGGTTTGACAACCCAAAACTTGATCCAAGGGTAATTGGACTCCCTCCTATTCCTAGAACATTTCTAGTGGTGATTTGTGACTTGCTTAAACCAAGAGTATAGGTCAAAAAGTCCTAAAATAAGAAATGGCAGTTTGGTACCCTATAAATTTCTGAAAATTGTCAAAAAAGCAGTGCGTGCTCTGTGATTTTTATAAAATTGTACAAAAATCATTTGAATAAGATTTTTCGCAGGCAACTAGTAGACATATTTATACTCGTATAAAAAAATTTGTAAAGCATTTGGAGTTGTGCAAGTGAGGTTTTTTGAAGAGCCAAAACTCACATCAGAAACTGATTTTATGCATTTTAATTGTTCATATGGTCAAAAATTTCATTTTTGTATATACTGAACCAAATTGAATGAAACCATTGGAAAATGTTTGAAATCATATTTAAAAGCTACTGTAATAATTCCAAATCAAAATTTTAAGTATATCAAAATTCATGCATAAAAACCTAACACTTTTTCATTGAGAATCTTGTAGAAAACTACGGATTTTTGAGTAACTTGCAAAAATCATTATAAATCCATAACAGGTTGGATTCAAGTGATTTTTAACTAAAAAGAAAGATATGGATGTCTAGTTTTATGCCCTTAAATAATATGATCAAATTCCTCTTAGAACAACACAGTTTTTGAAAATAAGGCAGTGAAGTCAGAAATTTAAAATTTAGCCAAACAAGGATTTAAAACATGAAAAACTTTGTATTCTCGAAATGCAACTCATACTAACCATCCAACCATCATTCTAATCCTAGAACTAATGCATAAGAACTCAGAGGATAAGTTTTCTTGAGATTACTCACCAATTTTTATTGAAGGAAGCAAATTGCACCTTCTTTCCTGTTCTTGAATCCTATTCCCAGTCTCCTTTTTTCTCTCTTTCTCTTTTTCTCGTTGAACTCCGAACTAATGTGTAAGGGGTTTGTTTGAATGGAGGTTGGTTTAATAGAGAAGGATATGACTGTTGTGTAACGACTCGACCCAAATTTCACTAGAAATTTGAAATTTTTTGTTTTATTTAACTTTGGTTTTAAGAGGTTTTTAAAAGAAATTGAATTGTGGTATCTTGAAAATTTTTCTTCTAAATTACTATGAGAAGTTTAAAAGTTATTTTCGATGACCCAAGTTGTTTTCACCAAAATGAATTCGTTGGAAATTGAATTAGTGTTGCTTTATATTAAAGTTGACCAAATTGAAATTGTCGAGCTAAGCGGTCTCCTTTATTTTTATTAGTATTAAATCTAGAATGGCTCTAATAACCTGTGGAAATTGGTTGTATGATGTTCTATTTTATTTTTGGACGGGTCAAGGACCCTTGTTGCTTTGAGGTAGAGGTGGCTAAAAGACTTTGAAGTGTTTTCTACAGGTTTTATAAGTATGGGTTAGTCCAATTTCAGGGGAGTTTCTGCCGAATTTTCAGTAGAATTTTCCTTGATATTGGATCCCACAAGATCTCTTCGGGTTTCAGGGTGGAATATGGGGATGATCCTATCAACTTGGTATCAAAGCTTTAAGTTTCAGATTTCTTGACTCCGCACTGAATGTGCATTCCTAGTATTAATGAGTTCTTAGCTATTATATAAGTATCATGCCTCCTCGACGTGGCCGACCGCGGGGGACCCACCATAGAGTTGCGGAGGGTGTAGGCGAGACTGCACAGGATTTTGAGTAGTCAATTGATAGATTAGCAGAGGCAGTGACTACTGCCGTACGTACTAGAGCGTTTCTTGACTGTGAGTACAGCATCGAGCGTGCCCGTATGCTTGAGGCCTCTAACTTTTCTGGCACTATGGATCCTGGGTTAGCAAATGAGTGGATGGTACAACTTGAAAGGATTTTTGAAGGTATGGGATGCCCTGATGATCAGAAGGTTATCTTCGCTACATTCTTGCTTGTGGGTGATGCTTATCTCTGGTGGGACTCCGAGTGTTTGGGACTCACAGCAACTAAGGTTACTTGGAATAGATTTAGAAGAGCCTTTTATGAGAAATACTATCCACGAGTATATTGTGATGAGAAGAGGGCTGAGTTTTTGAGGTTGAGATTGAGGTCTGTGACAGTGATAGAGTATGAGAGGAAATTTACTGAGCTTTTCGGGTTTTGAGGAGGGTTTGAGAGACTCCATTCGCAAAGTAGTTACTGCAGCTAACCACTCCACTTTTACTTCACTGAAAGATGCTGCCAAGAGGGTTGAGAGGTCTCTAGCTGAGCGGAGCAGAGGTGAGGCGAAATGTCGCTATCATCAGAGTACCACTATGGATGGCCCTAGTCAGGGACCATCCAAGATAGGCAGTTTCAACTCTGGCTCTTCTAGGAATGGTAGATTTAGAGGTTTTAGACATAGCTCTAGTGGTAGTCGAGGATATGGGCACAATCAGATTTCCAATCATCTTTCAATGTGTAGCTCGACCAAAAACACAGAACACTCGAGTAGGCAACAGAGTCAGTCTAGTGGGAGTTCGCATGCTCTATGTCGCGGTTGTGGTAGATTTCATAGTGGGCTTTTTCAAAAGGGTAGCACTGGTTGTTTTCTATGTGGGCAAAAGGGAAATTTTAGGAAGGAGTGCCCGACATTACAGCAGGGAGTTAGTGGAGTTGCAAGATCAGTTGCTCGGCATGGACAGCCGAGTGGGGCCCAGAGTCAGGGCCAGGGAATAGTTCAGACTAGAGGCGCTGCATCTAGTAGTGGCACTTAGTCCAATCATGTGAGTAGAGCTAGAGGTCAGCTGAGCAGTCAACCAGGACGCCCCCAATCCCAGGGTACATTTTTTCGCCATGACTCAGCAGGATGCTCAAGCTTCACTCAATGTTGTTATGGGTACGTCATCTATCCTTGGTCATAATGCAATATTTTTTATGGACTCTGGGACACACACACTCTAGCATGTCACGTATTCTTGTTTTGATTGCGGATAAGAGATCGATAGACTTTCTCGGTTTGTGGGTTGGACTTGTTTTCAAACAGCTTGAGGGTTTTAATTGGTTTATTTCATAATTGGCTTATCCTTGAAACTTTACCTAAGGTCTGGTGTTTCTATCACATTTTCAAGCTTTTATTTCTTAAGGCTCGCTTAATTTATTTAGGTCCAATGTAGAGCGATTTCTTTAGCTTAAATATCCTTGGTTTTCTTGAATGGAAGCAAATGCCAAATCACGCATATTTTAGCCTATGTTTTATGAAAAGGGGAAATGATTTGCAGTACTACAATTTGGGATTTTTGTTCCGGAAATCTTCATTACATGAAATTTTTTTTACAAACAGAGTCAAGGGATCAAAGTTTACTCTCGTATGTGAATTATACATTTATGGTGACGAATCGAAAATTTGGATGGGAGATAAGAAGTTTGCAATTGCAGTTCACATAATTTAATTTCTTTTGCTAAATTTCGAGGACAAAATTTTTTGTAAGGGGGGAAAGTTGTTACGACCCGACCCAAATTTCACTAGAAATTTGAATTTTTTTTATTTAACTTTGGTTTTAAGAGGTTTTTAAAAGAAATTGAATTGTGGTATGTTGAAATTTTTTATTTTAAATTACTATGAGAAGTTTAAAAGTTATTTTTGATGACCCAAGTTGTTTTCACCAAAATGAATTCGTTGGAAATTGAATTACTGTTGTTTTATTTTAAAGTTGACCAAATTTTGACCAAATTGAAATAGTTGGATGTTGACTTTGATTTTGGGCATGGTTGGGTAATGCTCGAGTCCACGAGCCAGTAGACGCGAACCGTGCGTCTATCAGAGTTACAGTTTAAAAGTTACGGACGTGTGAAGTCGAGGGTATTTTTGACTTTTGACTGTAGGGCTTTAAAAACTAAAATTTCAAAAATTCTCTCTCTTTCTAGATTTAGTAACATAGGATGATAGAAAGACTATATTGTGTTGCAATCAAGATGAAATAGGCTATTCTCTCTTCTGGTTAATTTAGGTAGCCATGACACACTGCTAGGTGTCAATCATGGCTTGTGTAGACCTATGGATAAAATGAAGATTTTACCCGGATCGGGATAGTTTAGGAAGGTGTCCTAAATCCACTGCCAGATTCAATTGGAATCGAAGAGGTCACACGCCAATAGGTGTGAAAAGGTATTCGAAATGAGCTTGAACAGAATTAATTAATGGGTTAATTAATTGGGCCTAAGACTAATAGAATAGAAATAGAGTTAATTAATATTTAATTATGAGTTAATTAATTAATTAAACGTTAATTGATTAATATTTAATTAATTAATGGTTAATTAATTACCTAGTCAAATTGACTAATTACAAACTTAGCACATAAAACTAGGATGACCAGCCCCCTTTTAGTGGAAAATGGTTTTCCACTCAAGTCTATAAAAGGAGGCCCAGGTCATGAAGTCATAACAAGAGAAGCCCCATGAAGATCACTCTATGTTCTTTCTATTTCTCAAAGACCATACTTGTGAGAAAAGAGCTAACACTCTCATTCTCCAGCAAATTCATCCCTCCATCTCCTCCTAGCGTGGACTTATTAGTGGTCATACACTTGTGTGACTAGAAGGATCAACTGGTGGAGAGTATATGGATGCGGACATTGGTAGGCTTCCAATCAAGAGAATAAGGTATGAATTCTATTTTGTAAATCATAGTATTATTGCATCATATCTAATTCGAAGCATGATCATATAAAAATTTAAATTCCATTGCGTTTACATGATGATATTCTAACAATTTGGAGGCTCCCATGAAACGATTTCACTCTTTATCCATCTAAAAAACCTTGTTTGGTTGATATGAGGACAAAAATTGTTTAGGGTTTAGAGTTGGTTTTGAGAGTGAGGTTGATGAAGGGTTGGGGTTGTTGGGTATAGAAAGAAAATTGGGTTTTTTATTTTAAACATTATTTGTCCTCAATGGTATGTCATTTCATCGTGGGATAAAATAGTCCATTCATGGTTAAAAATTTTGCTGAGTAAGAAAAAAAGATTTTTGAGTATGAGTAGAATTTTCCTTATTTTTTCTTAGTACAAACTGAAAAATTAAGAAGAGAAAGATAAACCCAATAAAATGAATTGACGCTACGTAATTAAGAAACAAAAGTGACAATAAAGACCCGTCTAGTTATGTTTTACAAAATTATTTTCAGAAAACAACTCAATGAGAAACTGCATTTGTATTTTTAAGATATTAGAATACGTCTAGTAAGGTAATTCAAAAACAATTTATTGAAAACAAAAACAGTAAAACATGTATGTGACGCAGTGAAAAACTAACACTAGAATCCACCAGATTGAGAAAAGTCTCAAAGGTTTTATAAATAGATTATACAATGAAAATACATAGCAACTATGCCTCTATATAGGCTTACATTCCAAACTTTACTAGAAAACATGAGAAATCCTAATTTAAAAGGGAAAAAAAAAACTTGTAAGGGAAATCGTAATACTAATTGGAAAAGGATAATTGATATGCCTAATTGAAAAAGAAAACCAGAAAATTAGAAATATCCTGTAATTTAAAATTATGATTTTGACCATAAAGTTGTTCTCCATGAGTCCCCTCCGCTTGAGAAAAACGCTTGAGAAAAACTAGACCTCGAGCTATCATGACAGGACCGCCTTCGGATTTCACCCTGAATCTCGGAGAGGTCCTGTGGGAATCCAAAATCAAAGAAAATCCTACCGAAAATTCGGCAAAGCCTCCCCTGAAATTGGACTAACCAAAAAATTTACAAACCTGTAAATAACACTTCTAAAATTTAACAGCCACCTCTACCGCAAACAACAGGGAGTCTTAGACTCAACAAATAAAAAATAATAATCCATTCGTAGGGTCCAAAAGCGGTTATCAGAGCTACTAATACAACAAGTTTTATACTAAAGCTAAAAGAAATAACAAGGTGGACATGTCGCCTACATTGTCCGAGGAATGAGAGTGGAAATTTATGTCTCGACGTATATGGCTCGACCTCCACCACCGCTACTACCTGGGGGAAAATTTAAAACAAAATATAGAGGAAAATGTGAGATAATCTTACTGAGTGGACGAGTTAAGAAAACGAAACATAAAAGTTATTTCTTCTTTTAGAAGTCTTAAAATAATAATCTCTAGGACCTCACAATCGTTCTTTGAAATTCCCCAGTTTTAAAACTATTTCGCAATCTTTTCTAAAACGTCATAAAACCATTTAACATAAGATATATGAATAAAACCGATATGCAGTCATTCATTGAGAACTTTTTAAATAAAAGTATCATGCAAAATTAGAAGTCCAAGAATCAAGATAAAGCATAAAAAAAACTTCTCGTTTAAACTTTTGTAATAGAATTCCTTGAAAGAATAATGAAACTACACCATACTCTTACCCGTACTGTAGACAATGTCTTGGCCACAATCCCTTGCACGGGCAGACTCAAATCCTGGCCATAATCTCGTACATAGAGGTTACTCTGCACGAGCAGGCTCATATCCTGGCCACAATCTCGTACAGAAAGATCATTTCGCATGAGCAAGCTCGTATCCTGGCCACAATCTCATACAGAATGGTCACTCCGCACAAGCAGGCTCGTATCCTAGTCACAATCTCGTACGGAGAGGTCACTCTGCACAAGCAGGCTCGTATCCTGGCCACAATTCCGTGCATTTTACACAGGCAGACTCGTCCGATCAGTACTTGCATTTTCACATCAATTTTTAAGTACTCTTTAAATCTCTACTTAATTTTGAGATAAATAGTTAAGCATTTTTCAATTCCTTCCAAAACTCTTCTTAACAATCCAACTCATCAAAAGGTGTCTTTTCTCATAATCACAACATCTCAAACCAAACATAAATATTCAAATAAATGAACATCCAAGATATATATATATATAATCTTTTCAATAAACTAAGTAAAGACTTAAAGAACGCCATTTAGTTAAAGATTTCTTCAATAAGAAATTTACAAATAAGAATACGTTGAAATTTTGATCGCTAAAAAATATAAATTCCAAGAGGGGGCAATCGGACTAATATAAGTGATTATTTGTGAAAACTTAGAATTTAAAACTCAAAGTCGACTTCAATTTAAATCATAGAGACCAAAATCACATAGTAAAACATAATTAAATGAAAATCAAAGTCCACTCACAAATTTGGGAAGTCTAGCTCCGATCCTCTGTCGGATCGTTACTTGCCACAGCAGTGTCGCCTATAAAAAAAAAAAAACAATGAAATAAGGAATTAGACCCTACTCAATGACATTTCAAAATGCGTGTGTGTGATGCCTAGATGTTCCGCACAATTCTAAAATTTTCTAACGGTTCATTTATAATTTATCTTAAACCCCATACACTCAAATTCATCCCGGCTCAAATCCAAACATTACCCCACATCTTTTAATTCGTCAATTTCATCCCAACAAACCTTACGTACGATATACTTTGGCCGGGGTTCGTCCGGGAGTTCCTTTGGTACTGAAAAAGTGTCAAATTACGTCCAATTTGGGGTTTTATCATTTCCCAGCGACTTCAACTCATCTAAACTCAATAACCAACTAAAAATAAACTTCAATTTCATAATATTTAAAGAATTTGACGGCTAAGTGGTTGAAACCACCGCTGTCGCCGCCCAAAGTGGTCGTGTCTAGACCAAAAGTCACCAATTCTTCAAATTTCTCTAAATTTCTAAATCTAATAATCAATTAAAGGTTTCTGGGGGTGTGAATTGTCCAAAAATAACTCAAAACACCACCAAATTTTGAATTCCTAAGAGAACCTGATTGGGCTCCAAATCCCCAAAATTTCAACTTCTAAATATTCAAAATAAATCAACAATTTCATAGGGGAAAATGAAGCCCAAAGTGAGGGGAGAAAAAACCACTTGAAATTGAGAGAATTGGTGTCAGAAATTGGCCGGAAATCAGGAGAGAGGCCAGCGGCCTGTGGTGGTTTTCCGAGCAGAAATCGCGCAGGTGGAGGGACGGGCTGGTGCGGGAAAGCAGTTGGGAGGTTGATCGTGTTAGTATTTCCAACATCTGTAGGCATACACCAGTAATCAACAAACTCAAGCATTGTATCATTGTTATATCAATAAGCAAACACATCATATATGAAATAGCTAACCAGATGTCGACATGATGCAGGGGTCTGAAAACGATGTTGTGCAGCAATAATCTTCCAGTCAGCACAGCCAGGAAACTGAAAGCCTCTCTCACAATGGAACTCAGAAATATGACTTGATTGCTGTGTGACCGGGGACTATTACTTATATAGAGCATCAGAGAAATCCTAGTCCCTTCCATTAAGGGGTTCTAGAATTTCTATCTCAATGTAACTCATATACAAATCCTATTCTGAATATACCTTTGCTTATGTAAAAAGGCCTGCAGTCAACCGAGTCTTCCTTATCCAATTAGGATCAGTATCCTTACTGGATTGTGCTTACAGTTTTGGTATTGATTAATAATTCTGTTACTTGTCAATTAAGCAATGGTAAGGTATTGATATCTTTATTAGAACAATGCGCAAGTCCATTAATTTCTTACATTCTCCCACTTGGACAAGCATTGTTCTTAACCAATATGCTTACTCATTACTGCAAGCAATCTGCAATAGCGCTCAGAATATTTACAAAACTAGACTCAATTCAACTATGTCTAAGCACATCGTCAAACATCAGACTACAAGGTGTAACAGAGCTATGATAATGCTCAAACTCCTTATAATCACTGATATTCGCAACTGTACTTGACAAAGTCATCAGCAAAGTATAAAATTTAGTTTACAAGATACCAGTGCCTTAGTCGTATCTCAACTTGTAAACTTGGTCCTCCCATATGATATTGTTATCCTTAATACAATATCTCTGAAACTCAAAAGCAAGATAACTATATGCATATGTGAAAAACATTATGCTCTTATCATACATGGTATAACCTGAATAACAATGTTATTATCTGTAGTCTATAGAAAATTACACCAATAAACATAAATACTGTTAGAACTTTTAACAGAAAATGATAATTATATGTAAGCATTAAAATTGAACTAGCAAAGACTGAAATCATGATTATACTAGTTCAACCTTAACACAACATAATTGACTTAAATGTTCAAAATTGAACCAATGGCATTTATTGTTCTGCATTTATTACTGATACTGCAGAAAATCAACTATCACGCTGATTTAAATTTGGAAATTCTACAACTTTTGGATGCTCCCACTATAACTAAAACTCCCACTGAATTGCTGCCTTTAAATCCTCCAATACTCCCATATTGGTCACATGTTGTTTGAAAATTCCTACTGCTAAGGCTTTAGTAAATGGATCTGCCAGCTGCTCTTTAGTGTTCACATACTCGATCTGCAACTCTCCTGCTCTGACATTCTCTCTTACCATCAAAAACTTTGTTCCAATGTGCTTAGACTTGGATGTTCTTTTACTGTTTTTAGAGAACATGACTGCCCCACTGTTATCACAGAAAATCCTTATAGGATTAGATGCTGACTTGATTATTTTTGTTTCCTGCATAAAACTTTTCAACCAAATGGCATGTGTTGCTGCTTCATACACTGCTACATACTCAGCCTGCATAGTGGATGTTGTGGTTAATGTTTGTTTTACACTTTTCCACGAGACAGCTGCTCCTCCAAGCATGAATACATATCCAGTTGTGGACTTTAAACTGTCCACACATCCTGCAAAATCTGAATCAGAATATCCAATTAACTCTAAGTCTTTTACCCTTCTGAACACCAGCATGTGATCCATTGTCCTTTTCAAATATCTGAGCACCTTTTTCCCTGCAACCCAGTGAGCTTGTCCTGGGTTTATCTGATACCTTCCCAACATACCAACTGCAAAAGCCAAGTCAGGTCTGGTACAAAGCTGAGCATACATTATGGACCCAACCAATGATGCATAAGGTTTATCTTTCATGAACAAAATTTCTTGTTCATTTGTGGGACAT
>JAOTRM010010593.1:0-16323 GCA_028570905.1 Dryas integrifolia
GCATCTTCTGTTTCTGTAAGTCCTAGCGGGCCAAATTTCTCCGCGCTGCGATCGGAGCAATCAATTACATGTGTCCCCTCATAACCGCTTCTGCTTCTTAATCCGTAACCATCGTTCACAATACTGTTAACAAAATACATGCAATCACAAAGATTATCTCCGCAAATATTAAAACCTAAAAGCTCAACATGTAATCTCAAAACTCCAGATCGAAGAAATTTAGATAACTAATTACCTTAGTTGAATATTGTTCTCTTCCAGATCATCTCGGGTAGTACTCATAATTTATGCTTTTTTTCTTGTCTTTTTATGTTGGATACTGGAAGGATTCCCTAAGCAATTAGTAGATCGATCAGACAAACAAAATTTATCTTGGAGAACCACAATTTTCTGAAAGTTGGTCCTGAAAAATTGAAAATATAGAAATTACAGATGATTAGTATATATAAGGCTTAATGTATTGGATAAAAACATATATATATGAATAGAGAAAGACACTTAGTAAATTGATATTTATGATATGTGAAGAAACTAGAGGAATAATGCATGTTAGGATTTTTTTTATTTTTTGCATTAAAGAAAGACTTCCACATAACGAGTGTATATATACATCCACACCGATCACAATATATCCTTACATGTTAGTCATGTGACCACTTATTATAAAAGTGCAAGTGTACATGTACACCCCAAGTATATAATTAAAACATATATAAGTGTCTAATCAAATATACATAAAAGGAGTCATTTTTATGTGTGACTACTGTAGCACTATTATATGGTGTTATTAATCCACCAATGTTATAATATGTGTATATTTAATAATATTCTACCCTAAAAGTATAAGCATGTTGTCATCTATATTACATATATCACATAGATTGTAATTAATTAACATCACATAACAGTGTGACGATCACACACAAATTTTTTTCTACATATATATAGAATCAAGTTTGAGCGAGGATATATAAGAAATTTAAAGAGATAAGTAGAGAAAGAGTAGTCATAATTACTTGAGGAAAGCATGAACTCGTTCTACAGGTAGTCGAGCTGGTAGCTAGTATATGTTCCAATATTTGAAACCAAAACTGGAATGCTTGCTAGCTAGCTAGCTGCTAGAAACCAATATGGAACACAACATGATTTTGATTCAGTTTTATAGACTTACATGCATGCAGTAGCTAAGCTCAACCGTCAATAATTTAATTAGGGTTTATAAAAGAAAGACTTGGGTTAGAATGGAATCGACAAATCAACGAGAGGAAGGTATGCGTGGTATATATTTTAATTGTTAGTAGTTGTTGATGAAGGACTTGTCCATAACCAGTCTTTTTTTATTATTTACGAAGGACTTGTCCATAACCAGTCTTTTCTTATTATTTTCTTTCATAATTAATTATTAATTCCTTAACAAGTTAACAACCATCCAATTAAATTCCGGATTTAAGAGTAGTATTACACTATTACTATTACATAATTATATATACTATATACATAATGATTAACTTTCCAGCTAAAAGCTAGCCTTTACTTCTTCTTGAACTGACGTGAGGCTGCCGACATAATCTGATCACATGGCCTGCCTGCTGAGGAGACTGAGATGCATGAAGTCATTGTAACTCGATCATCATTTCACACATATAGCTCATGTGAAAAGGATGATTTAATGTCTGAACGCGTGCAAAAGTGGTGCTTAATTGCATATTATGAACTGTTCTTTTGGTCTTATATATATATATTATATATATATGAATTATCAAGTACCTCAATCAGAGAATTTTAATATTAAGCATACTTTTTTGCTAGCTAGTGGCTATTTTTTACTAGCTGGTGACCTTGACAACTCAACAACTGGAAAATAGAAGATTAAAAGATAAAAAATTAAAACTCAAGTGTAAGGTTCGATCAAATTGCTCTTTGACTTTAAACCACATATAATATATTGCAAATTAATGCATATTTTACAAGCCTATCAAATTGCTTGCTTGATTTTTTTCAATGATTAATAACAATTTAGGGACTGATCGAGCTCAATCTTGCAAGTTGCTATATAATTGATCACTATTATAGGAGTACTTCTGATCAGGAATATAAAATTGAAGATAAGAAAAGAAATTAACGGTAATTGTAATACTCAAATTGCTATAGATGACTAAATTTACAATTGTATTTTACAAGTCAATAAATGTCTTGTTTTTTTTTTTTGGCCACTAATAAATGTCTTGTTTAAGTAAATTGAATTCTAAGGTTCTAACTGCCACTTAATGTTACTATATATAAATAAGTTGAGGTATATCATATTGGGACTCACACGAGTCGTTTTGTGTCGATCCGAATCATTCAATTTTTACATCTCCATTAATATATCATTCTTGCAAAAAATTAGCCAAATCGGAAATCATTTGCCTATCTAACTTTTATCAAATAAATGGACGAACCAAATATTTTCGATGAAACTGTTCATTTGTTTAATCAAAGTTAGATAGACAAATGATTTCCGATTTGACTAATTTTTTGCAAAGATGATCTATCAATGAAGATGATCATGGCGAACGGTTCGGATCGACACAAAACCACTCGTGTAGGCCCCAATAAGGTCATACCTCAACATAAATAAGTTGAGGTATACTTCAATAGAAGGAGCATGTATATATATATATATATATATATCATATAACACAATAGTTTCTCATTAGATGAAAGAGGAAATTACAGATTTAGTCCACTTATTTTATACCTAGTTCAATTTTAGTTCACGATCTTTTTTAAGTTCTGTTTGGGTTCACTAATTGTTTCATTTGTTCAATAAAGGTCCAGATTTGTGACTTTAAATATTTTGGGTTGTTTTTTCTTCAATTATAATTGAAGTATAAGTTATATTTCATCATTTCTTAGTCATAAAAACAAATTTGGGGTATTAAAATCTAAGAGAATTGAGATTGGGAAAAGTTTGAAAAATTGGTAGTTTCGGGTATCCTACTTTAGGGTCAATTATCATGAGTTTTAGAACTTCAATTTGAATGATCTTTATATGATTGTAAAGATGAAATGCATAGCTTTAAAACAATTATATGTTTGCTGAACTAGGGTGAGATTTGATAGGGTAAAAGGCAGACCAAATTTGAGAAAATTAATCTGGTCATTTATTGAACAAGTGGAACAATTAGTGGACCAAAACATAACTTAAAAAAGATTGTGGACGAAAATTGAATTAAGTATAAAATAAGTGGACTAAATCTGTAATTTCCTCTTAGATAAAAAGATGAAGTTTTTGAATAAAACTTGCATGTCCTCGTGATAGAGAGAGACAGAGACATAGATCCATGAGAGATTGGGATGCCATCTCTCCTATTCTCGTGATAGGCAAGTCCTTCTCTTGGAAGGGTATATTTGAGTTTGAGGTTTTAGTAATATTGAGGACGCTGTACACTTACTCATTGATTAAAATCCCTTCCAATCAACCAAAAAGCTTTTCATGTTCAGAAAAAATAGAAATCCACTGATCAGCCCCTTTCATATTTGGTGGTGATTAACAATATATATATACGTACAAAGCTTTTGATCATTGAATAATCAGGGGGTGAGTTATTGATGCCACTAATTACTAAACAACCTACCATTCTAATTAATTAATTAATTAACGGCGATTGACTGCAGGTTTGACATAGGTGATTGGTCTTGGCGAGTTCTGATGAGCACCCACTGCAGCCGGCGGGCGTGGGGTTTGATTACTGCGGTGGCGGAAACGATGGATTGCTGTTGATATGGTCGAACGCGCCACCTCTTCTCTTTGCTCTGAACTCCCGAAATCCCAATACATTTTGCATTTGGCGGCCACGCTCGACAAGTCCTTGGCCGACAGAGCAAAGCCTTCTACTTTGGTATGGCATTTCACCATTTCGGTCGAGATGGGAAGGTTGGAAAATGTGTTGTCGGGTATGGATGCCCAACTCAGAAGTTCTTCGTCTCCGTAAAAATCACCTTTCTCAAGGGTCTTGTGAATAGCTGATGGCGAAGCCCTTGCTAATGCTCCTCCAACAGGAACACCATGACTGGATTCTCTAATGGTGTAGGTCCATACAGTGCCTTGTGTAATGAAAAACATCAAATCCAGTGGCTCTCCCGTTCGAACGATGTAGCTATTCTCTGCGTACATCACTGGCTTCAGATAGTCACATATCATTTTCAACACTGGCGCTTTCATCTTTTTAAGCTTTGGTACCTATACACACACATAGATATCTAATTAGCTTACATGAATAGATCAATTAATATATAATTAAATTAAACAAGCCAGTTCAGAAATATACTTTCTTTAGCGTTTCCATGCAGAGAAAACGCTTTAGAGATTTTCTGGTTTGCCAGGGAAGAATAGAATACAGATCCTCTAAATTAGCATCTTTGTCTTCTTCCAACTTTTTTCTTATGTTCTTAATGATCTCCTTCTTCAGCTCATCAGGGAGAGCATTTCTCTCCATCCACACTTGAATATCTAGCTCTTTCATTTGAATCTTCTGTCTTATCTCCTCTGTTCTTGTAGTTGACAGTTGCATAAGTGTCTGTACCACAACAAAAAGGTCAAAAAAATAACCTCTATATATCCATTAGCTCCTCAAATTATCCTAGCTAGCTACAAGGTGTATACATCATGAAGTTAATAATTTGTCTTTCTAATTAATTTCAAAACCAACATACACAATTGGATGAACAAGAGCAACCCTGAAGATTGAAAAGAAAAAAAATTAAGTGAGAAGGAAATCGATCACTATCAATTACCTGCACATTTCCAATGAGGTATAAAAACAGGAGCAAGCCAATGATAGAAATAAGAATTGCAAAGCAGTTTTCCCACACATAGTTACTCGTTACGAGATTCGTTCCAAAATTACTGCAAAAAATTAGTTGGGGATCAAAGAATATGTTATAGATACTAATCACTGACCGGCAAAAGTTACAAACAATTAATGTGCTTATATTGTTGATTGTCAATATTGCATGATGCAAACCTTAGATTTCGCAGACCCCACCAAAACGAGTACAAGAACTTCTCTAGAAATTGTATTTCTCCCGCATTACCAGACTGAAGGGAATCAAGAAATATTCCGAAATTAAATGGAGCATTGTCTGAAGCATTTAAAGAGCACCATTCATTTAGAAATGTGATATTTCTTGAAGTGGTATTGGGATCATCGCAGTAAAATGTACTCATACATTCTTTATAATCTGTACTATGATTTTTACAAGCTCGACTCCAACATGATGTCTCTCGTTGAATTGAAAAAAAGTACCAAAAAGCTCCAAGTACCTAAAAGACAAAATTCGATATAAACACAAAATTTTTACAAAAAAATTAGTAAAGCATTTACTAAATAAAAGATATTAATTAGAACAAATTGATAAAAAAATATTAAACTTACGTGACTGCCAAGGATGTAGAGAAAAAAGTTGAATGCACCTTTAACCCATATTCCACTTGTCTTTGTAAATTCTTTAGAGGATAGATGAATTCGATAGATCCTTGGCACATATTGACCAAGAAGAAAGATATTTAAAATCTTTCTATTATCCAAATATCCAGTGCCTCTCATGCTGAAGAAAATAACTACTATGAGCACCTGGAAAAAAATAAAGAAGAATACTAAATATTGGTTAGATGTCAATTAATCAATAATTACAGCTACCTGGTTACTTAAATTAACCTAGCTTGCTAATAATTTACCCCAATTAAAAATCAAAGTAGAATTTGATGTCTTACTTGTGGGATGGGGAGAACAGCTAGAAAGTCAATGAAGAGGGGGAGAGATAACCAGGGCATCTTCTGAGCAACTGTCTTCTTTATTTGGTAAAACTTTCGAGCTATTTCCTTAACAAATTGCATGAACTCCCCTCCTTCCGATTCTGAATTCAAATTTGGTCCTGTTTCTACATCGGAGGCCACAACTCTTCTGGTATTTGAGGGCACAGTAGTTTGTATGGTACTAGTTGCTTTAATATGTTCACGAATTTGATATATGATATTCACTATGAAAGTGATATCAGTGAGCGATCGTAAAAGAAGAGATACAATCCTCAAATGTTTGTCTTTGCCAAGGCACTTTTTTTCCTCATGGATGATTGGTATGTAAAAGAAGAGAGGATCCAACAAGACTGCAATTACACATGAAAGTACAAATATCTTATCCCACAATGAATTATTTGCAAATAGTCCTCCAACTGTTGACCTTCTTCGCCATATTTTCGGTGCTAAAGGTCCTCCATCTGCTGGTTTAGCAACATTGGGGCGTACGTATAACCCCCCACCAGGCCGGCCTAAATTAGTAGCTGCTGGAAGGCTGATCCATAAGAAAAAAAAAAAAAAAGTTAATACAACCAGAAAGGGAAAATATCAAAAACCATTACAGAGGTAAATGTTTTTTTTTTTTTTTATACAAGTCATAGGGCACGGAAATGGTGATATATGACAGTAGTAATTAAAGTGTTGGAATTAATATGAGCACCTAAAATAAAATTTGTTGAATTAATTCAAACTGTGCATGGGGTGTTACAATTAATTACACACAATAAATTTTTCGAAACTGACACCCAAAAAAGAAAAATTAGATTCAAATTAAGAAACTAACCTTAGTTCAATCTGGTCATCCTGATCCCGCGGATTAAACATCACTTGTGCCTCTTTTTTTTTTTTTTTTTTCTTCTTTTTCACGTTGGATGGTATGTCCTAAACTATTAACAAGCTAGAAGAGAAGGGAATTTGAGTGCCTAGGTTTTTTGCAGCAATTCTGATTGAAACCAAAGGTACTATGGAGCTCGCTGCTAAAAACTAGGTACTATGGAAACAACATTAATCTTCGGATTCAAATTTATAGACTTACATGCATGCAGTAGCTCGATCAACACTCAATGACATATATAATAAGGAATATATATTGTTTTTTTTAAAAAGAAAGGAAAAAGATACGGGTTTAGAATGGAATCTACGTGATGTACGTTTTGTTTGTAGTAGTGTCGTTGACCAAGAACTTGTCCTTATCCACTACTCCCATCTCTAATTTTCCAATATTTTCTTCCTTCCTTCCTACCTAATTCCTTTAATTAATTCCTTAACAAATTCATCGGAATTCCAATCTTTTTCAGCAATTATTCTTCCTGCTAGCGGTTGGATGGTTTTGCCAAACAATTAACCTAGCTGGCTACGTACAACCATTATCAACTAGCTACCTCGGTCAGTTAGAATGAACAATAAAAATTATTTAGTACATTAGGGCATAATTATTTATCTGCTAGTTGCTAATAGAGTAATAGACTTTATATATCTTTCGCATAATCAAGCTTGCAACTTGCTAATTGACTAAAATCCTACAAGAATTAATCCCACCATCTCTATGCACGTCTGAGGAATTAATCAATATAAATATTGTTGAAAATCCTATAATAACTCGGTCAAACTCGACCTATAGGTTTTTCTTGCACACGAGAAATGTTAAACATTAATCCCACCTTAGTTGATTAAATTGTGCGAATGAGAATGGAATCCTACTAAATCAAACCTGCAGTGTGGCAAATGACAATGAGGATAGGAATTAAAATTAATTAAGGAACATAATTAAGAAAATAGTACATTGTGTCTGTGAGACTTTCTAATCGTTTCTGATATATCATGTGAACATGATGAATTGTTCTAGCATACAAAAGTGGGATAGAAAACCAAATCAAGTCATAAAAAAATAAAAAATTACATAATATATTACGCAGAATTTTTTGCTACCAAGTTGCTACTTTTTTAAAGGGGGTGACAGTTGAGCTGACAAATCAGCAACTGGAAAATAGAATTTTGAAAGAGTCTACAATTAAAACCCATGTATATATATAATGTTCAAATTGCTCTTTGACTCGAACCACATATTGCAAATGCATTTCCAAGCCAATCAAATTCCTTGTTTTTTTTTTTTGGCTCAAGCACCAAATTGTCCACCAACTATTAGAGGTATTTCAACTAGGTTCACGAACAACAAAATCTTAATTTCAAATGCGTCCATGAACTAATATTTAAGTTGAAAAATTGGCTTATGTTGGATGCATCGTTAGAGTTGGGGCTTAATTGTTAGCGTGACTAATCATGATGCAGTACGTTTAATGACGTGACATTATTTTTGCACCTCGTTCCGCCCAATCTCCTACATGTGTTTGCCTACCTCCACATACGAGGCTGCCACTCACTCCCCTTTATCACATAGTTAATGGAAGGGGTTCAAATTCACAAAGTTATAACTATATTTCTAAATCATTATGTGAGAGAAATATATTTTAGGCGGAAAAGGGGAGTAAGTGATAGGCCTATGTAAGGAGGTAGGTGGAAATGTGTTGAGAATTGGGCGGGATAATGTGTGGAACTGGCGCCACATCATTAAACATGCTACTTTATGATTGGCCACGCTAGCAATAAACCCCGAACTCTAACGATGCATCTAACATAAGTTAAATTTTCAACTTAGATATTAGCTAGTTTATGGACTCATTTGAAAGATTTTGTTGTTCCTGGACTTAGTTGAAATACCCCCAATAGTTGGTAGGTAATTTTGGTACTTGAATCTTTTGTTTTTTCTGAGAATAATTTTTGCTGACTCAATCAAGCTTAATCTAGCAAGTTGCTAGTTGCTACCCTAAACCCTTAATTTACAATTTGCATTATTTTTGTGCAAATTTTCAATTGCATTTACATGTCAACAAAACTTCTTGTGTTTCTAGGAAGAGGCATATCTTATCCACTAGTTATCCTCAAACCGTTGACCATTACAGATAACAAAATTCCATTGGAAAAAAAAAAAAAAAAAAAACACAAAGAAATCATGTTTAAAAAAAAAAAAAAAACTTATTTCGGATTGTAAAATACACACTAAAATTTTACAAAACTGATGATGATGCAGCTATGCCCTTTCCATGCTAAACGGAGCCAACTCAAAAAATTGGGATGGGCTGAAGTACTGGGCTTAAATCGGAATAGAGGTGGAGGGTTGAGCTGAGATTTAGATCAGTAGGTTACGGCCCAAAGTAATTAAAAACTGTAGGTTTGGGCTTTTATCCATTGAAATTTATGATTCTTTCTTGCCGGATGGGCCTTACAATAATAATTAACATATGCGGCCTGAACTAAAAACGCATGAAGCCCAAATTTAAAGAAAGAGCCTAATTAAGGCCCCGAAGAAAAAGCAATAAAAGTAGGCAGATTCTCATTTACGCAGGAGGTGCGTCGTAGTTGTTGGAAGGCCGTAGAATTGTCTCATATGTATTTAAATTTTATCCCCCCTCTCTTTTAATAAAAAAATAAAAATAAAAAAAATAGAGAGGTGCCTTGTCCAAAACAAAATTGCTAATTTTTTTGAGAGGAAAACAAAGATTGCATTAAACTGAAATAGAGATTACATGACAATATCTAGCAATAGAGTCCATAAGCCAGGTAGGATCTTCATCAAACCAAAAAGAGGCTCCTATAGCACGTAAACTAAAACGAGCCAATTTATGGGCAACGTGATTACACTCTCTTGGCTTAAAACTAAAAGATACTGATTGAAAGTCTGCCAAGAAAACAAAATTGCTAATTAGTATTGACAATTAATGGGTCTTGATCTTTTGCCCCAAGTTTTGGTTTAAAGGAAATGCCAAGAAGAGGTGATTTTGTCAACACCACTTGTCCCCAAAGTACTAGTTCTGGACTGATGCTGACCAACATCATGTCCACAACTCTCCCTCTACTGTGTTCCTTTCTTCATTCAGTTCACTCTGCAGTCACTATTGATTTTACAAGGCCATCAAATTTTACCCTTTTTTTTTTCTCTCTTTTTTTAGAAATAGACCCACCTAGTAAATAGTAAGCCACAGACCAATTCAAATCTAAGACATCCGTTTTTCTTTTGAAATGTACTAAATTTTTTGCAAAGTTTGATTTACAAATTGATGTAGTATTTTATGAGACACATGTTATGCATGTCACATCATCTTGTATATTGTTTTTTCTTTAGGATTACTCTGTTTTCATTTTTCTAATAACATATTTGGTCCATTTTAGAAAAGGAAGAGAAAATGAGGAAAATAGAAACAAGAGAACATGGAAAGAGGCAAATGATATCATCTTCCCTTTGGTATATGCAAGCTGAGACAGTTTCATGTCTAAGTTTGTGTTCCATCCTAATCTCTACATTCATTTTCTTCATATTCCATTGATTATCAATTCAGTTTCTAGATTTTATATTATCCATTGATTCCTCCTTTCCTATCTTCCCCTTAATGTAGAAGCTGGTTGCCTTGTGAAGCAGCAAGGGTACTTCGGGGGGTCCTGGGGGAAGGTACCTGATCCCTTAGGACACTGCTGATGATCCTTTGAAACTTCTTACTTCCCTCATGATCATGATCATGATGATTACTACCCAATTGGGCAGACTTACTAGTAATTGTATGCTGCTTCTTAATCTTTGCTTCTTTACGGCGACGAACTTCTCTTGCTATGGAACCAACTGCAAGCTTCTCCAACTGCTTCAACTGGGAAACGCTAAAATCTGGGTACAGCTGCGGCTTGTCCTTGGT
This sequence comes from Dryas integrifolia, assembly GCA_028570905.1. Lineage (NCBI taxonomy): Eukaryota > Viridiplantae > Streptophyta > Magnoliopsida > Rosales > Rosaceae > Dryas > Dryas integrifolia. The sequence goes on from JAOTRM010010593.1 coordinate 10,582, forward strand.
GAAATGCCACCAGAATTTAGTGAACACGGTCTTCAAGTCGCTGGCCATGAGAGCAAACACTTCAACCTTGTTCACGGACTTCACATTTCTGGTGGATCTGCGCAAGTCCTCGTCAGAAGAGCTAAAATTTGATGCCCAATTCAGAACTTCTCCTCCATAGAAATCAAGTTTCTGAAGAAGCTTAGAACCACCTTTCCCATTTGTTCTATAAGTCCTTACAATGCCTTGCCTGATGAAAAGCATCTTATCAAGTTTATCCCCCTCTCGAATCATCATGGTCTCCTCGTTATAGTTCATTGGCTTGAGATGCACACAGATTGCTTTCAATAGTTTTTCATCCATAGTTTGAAGTATTGGAACCTATATGATATAGTTAGTAGATACATACATTAATTAAACAAAAATGAGTAAAAAAACTTCCACGTTACTTTCCTCACACAGCATATATGCAGGGCTCATCATCCTTATATGAAGGGGCCACATGTTTATTGTGAAAGGACAATTACATATGACCATCACATGAAAAAATTAATCGAAAGCAAACAATAGAACCTCGTTGGATTTGATATAAAAAGGAATAACTACTTACTTTTTGAAGTGTAGCTAAACGAAGATAGCGTTTGATAAAATTGCCGTGTCCTACGGGAAGAACAGAGAGGATATTCTCCACTTGAACATCTTTGTTTTGTTCAAGTTGTTGTTGTACGATTTGCAAGATCACTTCCTTAAGATACTTGGGGAGGCCTTTTCTAGATAACCACAAATCTAGCTCTAGATCTTTTGTTTGCATCTTCCGTCTAACCTTTTCTGAGCTTGTTGTTGAAAACTGCAAATATGTCTATATATATTCCACAACAACAGTAGCTTCACTTCATTAAATCCGGAAATATATATATATATATATGTACATATAATATTGACATGATAATTATTAAAAAAAAAAATTGATATAAAGACTACTCAACCAACCTGCAAATTTCCAATCAGATATACAAATAGTAGCAACCCAGTTATAGAAATGAAAACCGCAAACAGATTTTCCATTGCATTGGTACTAGTTTGGAGGTTTTGACCAAGAGAACTGCAAAAATGAAATGGAGCAATCATATTACATATACAAGTAACATTCAATCCGAGCCATTAAAAGTGAATACATCCTAAGGCCTATAAATTGTGTCAAAATCTGTTTCATTTAAATGGTGCCATGATCTCTCCCCTTATTGTAATACTGCTCAATATATGCTAAGATCAATCTATCAATTAATATAGATGCAAACCTTATATGTCGCAGTCCCCACCAGAAACAAATCAAGAACTTTTGTGGAAAATCTGTTGACCATAGTATGCCCGATTGGAGGGCATCAACAAATATACCAAAATCGAATAGCGTTGCATTTGTTGGATTCATAGGACATAAATCATTTATTAATGTGATATTTCTATATGTATGGTCATCACAATCGAGAGTACTGGGTTCGCATCCATTTTCTCTTCGGCAAGCATATTGCCAGCAAGTAGACTCTCGATGGATAGAAAAAAAATACCAAAGAGCTCCAAGTACCTAAAGGATCAATAAATTAGTTAATGATCCCAACTACTATAAAGATTAATTAAAAATATAATTCCAAGTAGTTAAAATTAATTAAGATATAATGTTGAAACTTACATGACTAGCAAGGATGTATAAAAAGAAATTGAAAATGCTTTTGACCCATATGCCTGCCTTCCTAGGAATCAAATTGCGCTCATTACACAGTAGGTAAATACGAAGAATTCGTGGCACATATTGCAGCAGAAGAAGAGAGTTTAAAAACTTTGTTTTGGAAGATCTTGATCCCCTCATTTTCAAAAAGAAAATGAAGATTACTACCTGCAAAAATAACAAAGGTTTGATATATTAAGACAATTGTTGAACCTAGTTGTCGTATAACAAATACAATTCCATCAATTAATATATTGGTCTAATGATCATTAACTGTAGCCACTAAGGAGTAAATGTCTTATGTTTTTATAGTGAAGTATATACCCTAAAGCAAATAGAGAGATTGGCAAATTAAACAATTTACTCCATATAAAAGCTTCCGTTACCTGTGGAATGGGAAGAACAGCCAAAATGTCGATTAGAAGGTATGACCGAAAAATTCGGTTAGCTATTGCCAAAACATCCTTAACTGCTTTCTTTCTGTTCGAGGAAGGCCCATAGTTCCCAGATGACTTAGCTATAGATATAGTAAAAATTTGTAAAAGAATGTCCACCATGTAGAAACGATCTGTTAATGATCTTGAGACAAGAGTTATTGTCTTCAACTTTTTGTCAAACATGAGACATTTCATATCCTTGTTAATGATCGGAATATAAAAGAACAAAGGATCCAGTGATACAGCAAATACACATGATATTATAAATATCTTATTCCACATCGGAAGAAACTGCCCTTGTGGATCAATAATTTTCTTTATTATTGACCCTTTTCTATTTGATCTATTTCCTGCATCTTTTGTGATAGATTTCCCCGTAGTAGTCACTGCTTGCCAATGTTCTACAGCCGATCTGAAAAAGACAAACAAACAAGCATATGATGATTTTTTTTGCAGGAAAATAAAATGCATATATAGTCCAAATTAAAGTTATAAAAACTAACCTCTCAATTTCCTCTTCCGAGTTGTCCACATCTAAAGCTATATCGTGGTGGTGAGACATAACTCAACCAATTAAGTACTGATCCTGAAGTACTGATCTACAAGGTGGAGCTAGCAAAGAGAAACCAAATTTGCAAATGATGGTGACGATGTAGGTTGCACATCCCCTTTGGAACCAAATTTGAGACACAACTCAATTCAAGTTGTACCTATATAAATTATCCAGTTGGTCCACATTTATCAAGTTGTACCTATATAAATTTGATTCAATTATTATCAAATCGTCTAGAGGAAGCATTGACAATGGGTCTTGTCTCTCCCCAAGTCTTTTTCTAATAAATTTGTTATTGCCAAGTACCAACCAAGTCAATGACAAATTTATTAGAAAAAGACTTGGGGAGAGACATTCGACCAAAAAAAAAAAAAAAGTACCAACCAAGTCTTTTATTATGTCAACCTACTAACCCAGCAACTCCTTTCTTCTAAACGCTAAACTAGTCTACTGTTACACATGCAAATTTGTATTTGATTAAACTTGATAATTTGGATTGCATTTGAGGAGTCAATCAAACATCTAGCCTAGGCTTTCATTTTCACACAAATTTGACAGCATTTGTTCACACATGTATGATACACCACCCACTACATAAATATGTTTATAGGCTTATAGCTAATAAAGGGAAATGGTTTTCATTTGGGTCTTGTTTATATACTATCCATCAACATGACAACATTTTTTTTTGGCCAAACAACATGACAACATTTAAAATTAATCAAAACACAAAAATCATTATAGGTACGTTTATGCTAAAATAATGTAAGTTGTAGGATTTATGTAAGATTTCGCTGACAAAAGTCAAAGCTCTTTGTCTTATACTCTTATATCAAGTTTATTTTTACTCACCACAAAAAGGTGGTGGTGAGCATTACCATCATGGTGGATATGTGACACGTATCACAAAAAGGTGGTCAAGTGACACGTGTCACCCATCTACCATAGTGGTAATGCTTACTATAGTGAGCAAAAATGAACTTTAAAAAAAAAATTATTTTGGTTTGTAAAATACACTCTAAAATATTTACAAAACTGATGATGATGCAAGCTAGCCCATACATTTGCTCAAAAAATTGGGTTGGGCTGAAAAAAGGTGGACGATTGGACTGGGCCTTAGAGAGGCCCTGCCAAAAGGGTGGATGGTGGGCTTGGAGCCTTGGATGGGGCTACAGCCGGAGTTAGCCAAACCTTTGATTATCACCATTTTCTAAAAACAAAGCAACACACAACATATGCATAATACAACAAATCTGACTAGCTAGCTAGTCTATATAGTCTGCGATAAATTAAGTGCTTGGGCTCGCCATCCCCTCACTTTGCTCTGAATTCCCGAAATCCCAATACATTTTGCATTTGAAGGCCACGCTTGACAAGTCCTTGGCCGGCAGAGCAAAGCCTTCTACTTTTGAAATCAAATGAACGATGCTAGCTAGCTGAGCTCCTGATTGAATCAGGGCTGAGTTTATTGATGCTTAATTAATTGATTGCACGAAACAACACAACGTAGCTATACATATTTGAGAAGAAAACGAAGAAGCTAGAGAAGATAAGCTATGATTAACTAATACAAGCAGATACGATTGAGCAGCTAATTGGGCATATATATTGGTTTATGTAGCGGTACCGCGGTGGCGACGACGGTTTGCTCTTCCTATGACTCCACTTGCCACCTCCTTGACATCGTCAGCATTTGGGTACTTCCACAAGAATTTGCACTTGGAGACAACAGTTTGCAAGTCTTTAGCCGTGAGAGCAAAGCCTTGTACGTCTGAATGGCATTTGACATTTTGTGTGGAGATAGGAAGGGTTTGGAAATTAGTTATGTTGTGTGAAACCCAACCCAGAAGTTCTTCATCTCCGTAAAATTGGCCTTCCTCAACGGCATTGTGTATTATTGATGATGATGGAGATGGGGATGTATTAGCAGCAGCAGCTGTTTGCAATTGTTTACTAGCATCAGTGCCAGTAGCCGATGAGTAGATCCACAGAGTGCCTTTTGTAATGAAGATCATGCGATCCACTGGCTCATTAATTTTAGCAACGTAGCTATGCTCCGGGTACTTCACTGGCCTCATGTAGTCGCAGATCAATTTCAACACTTTTTCATCCATCTCTTGAAGCCTTGGTACCTACATATACAATATACATACAAACATACATGCATGTAACGTCATATACTCATATATGTACATGTACTTCGATCTACACTATACAGAGAGAAAGAACATACTTTGCTTAGTGCATCCATGCAGAGAATACGCTTTAGCTTCTTTTTGGTATCAAACGGAAGAATGTTGAATAGATTCTCAATATCAGCATCTTTATCTTCTTCCAATTTTTGTTCTATGTCTTCCCTGATTTTATTCCTCAATTTCAAAGGCACATGATTTGTCAACATCCACTTGTTTATATCTTTCGCTTTCTTTTTCATCTTTTGTCTTATCTCCTCCGATCTTTCAACTCGCATCGACATAAATGTCTACACGTACGTAGTAGTTGTACACCACCAATTAATATATGTGAACAACTTGAAGGAAGATGATTGTTGAAAAAAATAAAAATATAAATAAGTAGAGAGAATTAATGATGATCGAATTAATACCAACCTGCACATTTCCAATGAGATACAAAAATAGTAGCAAACCAATGATAGAAATCAAAATTGCAAAGAAGTTTTCCCATACGTAGTTACTGGTTTCCAAACTCGTGCCAAAATTACTGTAAAAAATTAACCAAAGGACTATCAAATAAATTAAATTTGTGATATTAATCAATGGCAGAAGATTTTCAAGACTTCTTATATAATTATTATATTTTTAATCACCTGGTAGCTAGAATATACAATATACTTTTTGTAAACTGTTTAGAAAAAATATTTTCAAATAATAAATATATTATATATTATTATATGCAAACCTTAAATTTCGCAGACCCCACCAAAAACAGTAAGTGAATTTCTGTGGAAAGTCCGTTGATAATGTGTTTCCAGACTTGAGGGAATCAAGAAATATTCCAAAATCAAATTTTGGCTCTTCATTGTCTGGAAA
>JAOTRM010010660.1:5498-16301 GCA_028570905.1 Dryas integrifolia
TTTAACCATTTTGTAACTTATGTGGGTTTTACTTATACTTTGGTAATTCCCTTTCTGGGATGTTGATTTAACTATTTCACCATAGCGGGTTGGTTATTTTATATCTATTATTTATTTTGATCTTATTATTTTCTTAAAGATCATGTTGTGTAATGAGTACTCTATTCCAACCCGCTCCATGTAAATACAAAAGCTAGGCTCAACCTCTCTTGTGCGTCTTGGGGGATTAACGTCAGCGGTTTGGTATTAATCTCGGGATATTCAAGAGAGGTGCCTCTATCGCATACCCGGGGTTCGGGTGTGACAGGTGCACAGCTTGGATTTTCTTGTTGGGTGACTCAATGTCTATGTAGCGGTTCTTGTGTTCTTATGTGCGTTTTACATTGGGAACCCATTTTGAACAATGGAAAATTTTTTTAATCATTTTGTAACTTGTGGGTTTTACTTATACTTAGGTAATTCCCTTTTTTCTGAGGTGTTGATTTAACTATTTCACCCTAATGGGTTGGTTATTTTATATTTATGTATTTATTTTAATCTTACTATTTCCTTAAAAGATCATATTGTGTAACGAATACTCTGATCCATTTAAACTCAAAAGGCTCAACCTTTCCTGAGCGTCTTGGGGGATTAACACCAGTGGTTTGGTATCAATCTCTCGGGATACTCAAGAGAGGTGTCTCTGTCGCATACTCGGGGTTCGAGGTGTGACACCCTTCCAATTGGGTTGTCCATCAACTGCCATAGGATAATTATGATTGACTATAATATAACACGTAACATGCATTTTATGAAAACTAATAACATTTTGGTTAAAATGAGGAATAAAATTGTTCTATAGAAATATATAATTGTTGTGAGAACTTATAAGTCTTGCGCTTAATTAATAGCATTTTACCCACCAACTGGCTATTACTCTAGTATTTATTTTCTCAATATTCGGAAAGATTCCAATTTCTCAAAAAAAAAAAAAAATAATAATAATAATAATAATAATAATAATAATAAAGAGCAATTAACCCTAGAGCTGAGGTCCTAAATTAGAATAATTTCATCTAGTTTAATAAAAAGGGAAAAATAAGGGTTAAAAACAAAAATGGTCCACGAACTTTATACTGATTCTCAATTTGGTCAACTAATTATAAAAAGTGTCAATTTGATCCACGAATTTTCTAAGTTGTACTAAAGCAGTACAATGTTAACTTTCATCCGAAAATTAACGGAATTCGTCACATGAAAATGTGATAAACAGACTGAAATGCTCCTTAAAATGTGGTCACTTGCTGTGCACATGACCATTTTCAGTTAAATTTTTCATTGAAAGTTAAAGTTTATACTGTTTTGGTACAACTTGAAAAGTTCGTAGACCAAATTGACACTTTTTATAATTAGTGGACCAAATTGAGATTTGATTATAAAATTCATGGATCATTTTTGTATTTAACTCGAAAAATAAATATAGAATCGGTTGGAATCCTTTATTAGGATCTTCCACAGCAATCTGTATAGTTATTTGCATGCACATGCTTTCATGTTCCAATAATATAAATGTTTGCAGCATTTGGTTGCTTTGCTCAACTCTAAAAGCTGTGAGTGAGCATGCATAAAACACCATTAAGTGTATGGTAGTCTTTGGCACATGGTTGCGCGCATTCTTCCAATGGCTTCCAATTTACTCCACTATCATCTTTCTAAGTAATAATTTACTTAGGGCGAAGCTCAAAAGTTGCAATTATTATATACTTATAAAGGGTTCTCAAGGAATGAATATAGGGTTGGACAAGGAAGGTTCTAATGGAAAGACTAATATATAGTAATTAATTATTAAATGTTGTTGGTAAAGAACAACGGCGGTCACTATACAAATTAATCATTGTAACACCTGTTGCATTGTTTCTTTCACCATTAAATTAAATACTTTCTCTTTAAGCATATTACAGCAAATTTGACATGGTACAACTTTGGATGAAAAGTGACAATACCCATAATCATATTCATGTGTGATAAAGTAGGAGCTAGCCATTTTCTTTCGAACATTATTTTAGCCTAGCTAGCTACCCCTTGTTGATGGGTCACATTCAAGTAATTACTTAGATCCCACATGGATAATTAGTGATTGAAAAAGAAAAAACCATTAATTCCATGAATTAAGTTGAGTGACTAGGACGTCCAAATTTTTTGGGTTAATTTAGTACTTATGTATAAAATTATGTTTTTTAAACTTTTATATAATTATTTTCTAATATAAATTTTAATCGTTAAACTTTAAATCCAAAACGTATAATACTTAAACTTTAAAGTGAGATCTATCGTTTTAAATATAAGCACAAGATTAACAAAATAAATCAGCGAAGGATATTTTTCCGAGTGACTTGCGTCCTAAATTCTTCTTGATGGGCTCCTTGAAAATTAATATTTGATGCATAATGTTTTGTTCATTCATTCAGAAAAAGGAAACAAAAAAAAAAAGGTAAAAAGGGAGAAGCTTATAGAAAAATATATATATATTATATATTATCAGAACGGTTTTAGAATCTTAAAATTTATCTCTGGGTCCGAATGACTGAGATCGTTTCAGGTTAAATCCAATGGTCAGTTATCTATTTTTCAAATTTACTTTCCCGCTCATGAGAATTGGTTTGCCGTCTCTCTCTCCTTAATTAATTTTCTCTTAATTATCTCTTCTTAATTAATTTTTCCTTAATTTCATATATTTAATTTTTTTTTTTTAGGTCTTTCATTTGGGTTGAACAACTAGGTTTGTTTGTATTTGTGATTTGAGAATAGAAATAGGAGAAGCCTATTAAATGAATTACGCTTACCAAAATATGGGTGTTTGCGCAATAAAAAGAGCCGTTTCACACTCGCGAGAGCAAGTGTGGAGAGGCTAATATATATATGAGAGAAGGAGAGGGGGTGTCGGCAAAAATGAAAGAATCAATTGGGGTTGGGTTGCTTAGCTGGTGACAGATAAAATGTAAGGGTTAAACCACATGGAAGCTAGACAGAAGATATGTGAGTGTACATCACATGCCCACAAGCCCACCCATGTGAAGTAAACCCTTTTGTCTACATGTAAACTTTAGCTGCTGTAAATAAATAAAAGTCGGCCAGCAGATCGAGCCAGCTAGCTTTAATTTATATACATATATATTTGATGATCTACACGTACATATTGCTATGTTTATTTAATGTACGTGTGCACAGCAGCATATGTATATGTTTTTCTGCATTTCAGGAACTGAAAAATTCAAATGACAATGCATATATGACCAAACCTTTTTCCTATTTTCAGGCATTTGTTTGTCTTGTGCGTGAGGTAGTCGGTACAATATGATACAATTATTTACTACAATTACAAAGTATACTTTGTATTTTAACCCAAGCAGCAAACTGCAAAGGTTGGATTATATCGAAATGACTATGTATTCCTCTCTCCTTTTTTATTATTATTTATCATTATTATTATTTTATTATTTCTTCCTTACATTTTAAGCCCAAAGTTTTGTAGCAGCAGCAACTGGCTCTTACAAGTCACCGACATGGTTTTTTCCTACAAGTTGTTGCAGTAAAAGACAACTCTGAAAATAGTAATTCATTTTTCCAATGACATATATGTATATATGCAGCTCTTTTTATGCATTTGATATGGAACCCAAATTGTATTTTAACTATTATTAAATTAGTAAATGATGACTATTTAATTAAACAGTTAAAATTGTTTCTGCTTTATTTAAGAATTTTGCAAGATTGATTCTTGAATAGAGATTTCAAAAATAGAATTAATCGTCTAATTACAATATGAAATGAGCTTTAAATAAGAAATTCTTCAATAAAAGAGACATGTATTTTATATAAGCAAGATTTAAAGAAGATATATGTCTACACCTTGATTTAAGAAAACCACGAACATCCACTTCTCGGAAATCATATATGCATGCATTTTGAGATTTGAGTAATTAGTTATATTAATTCTTATCTAAATATTAGGTTCAAATTCATAATTTGACAACATATTACCTTTCTAAAAATTTGATCGACAAACGAACATCAATATATATATATATACTGCTAGACAAAAACTCGGATATTACACAACGATTGTGCCGAACCCAAAACTTTAAAGTTTGAACTGTTATAAATAAATCAACAATATATAATATCAAACTAACATATATAACTGTTCAAGTGGGGATGTCACAGTGTAGACTCTCACATCGCCGCCATGCCATGTCGATCAATTGACCATTGAAAAAAGTGCGAGCCCACACTTGATCAGTTGATCCGGTCTATATATATAAGTTTGAATTTTATGCTTATATTTTTTTATGGTAATGTGATATATGTTGATTGTTTTCTTAGAATAAAATAAAAACATATTTCATTCTAAGTATACTCGCAAGTGCACGAATCGCATCAGTAGCAAAGCGTACAAGCACGAGGTTGATCTCACAGGGAATGGTTAATACACAACAAATCAATTCAATGAATCAATAGAATAACTAAACAGGGGGTTTTGGGAAAGATAGAACTCACGCACACCACACCACATGCACACACACATTATCCTATCTTGCAATGTTAAGCTTTCAGCTATCAAATCAAATATGCATACTCTAACCATCCAAGGCTAATGACAAATCAATTCAAACACAATATATTAAAGTTTGACTGCTAAAAAGGTTTGATTAATAACTTTCTCGCAATTGTTCTCCTAAGGCATAAATTAAGAGCTTCTTAGGCCTCCCCTAATCAGTTAACTTACATGTTCTCTAGTACTAAGCTAAGGCAGCTGTTACCCATGCAAGAGTCATTAAGATCTATGAGAACGTCAAATATGCACAACATACAAGCTTTGATTATTTCCTTGTAGAGGTCCTACAAAACTATTACGTACCAAGAATAATCCCTTATTTTCTTGTTACTTATGATTTAGTGTCTTTGATTAGTCCACAGCTAAACCTAACAAATAGACTAGATGCAATTGCCCTAAGGTGGCCAGTCAAATGATGCAAACAAATAGTGACGGATTCAAATAGATAATGAGAATATGATACATGCAAACATCAAATTAATTCATCAAGAGACGGATAAACGATTTGTTAAAGCATGACATATCTGAAAATCAACATATAACTAACATGCAAGATAGAATAATAAACTACATAATTGAAATAGAAAACAAAATCTGAATCATATAAATAAATTCTCAATCCATAATTATAATCAAATCAGAAACACAAAACTAAAAGAAAATAAGAATTCTAAAAGAAAAATTAAAGAATATCAATGGAGGGGGCTGCATCAAGAAGAGGAGAAGAAGGGAAACCTCACACAAGCAGGTGGACTCACGGCTAGGGTGAGCTAGGGCTTGCGGCAAAGGCTCCTTCTCTCTCTTACTTGTCACGCCAACCTCCTATCTCTCTCTCTAGCTTTCGGCCTCTCTCTCTCTCTCTGAAATTCTAAAAGTGTAAAATATAGGAACCCTAAATTATGAGAGAATATGATGCATATATAGAGGTGAGGGAGAAATCCTTGTGAGGCATGGCTTGGTCTTTGGGCTTAAGTGACTCACGCATGGCCCTAGGGTTTCAGTCACACATGTGTGCATGGGCTGCCACTTGGTCTTGGCGTGATGGGCTTCTTGGGCTGCTAAGGTTGGCGCATGCATGCATGGATGCTACCTCATGATTTCGGCATTCACATATGCCCATGGCCCATTTGTCTTGATAACATGTCATAGTTGACCCTTGACCATTGACTTTGACTTCCAATTTCGCCCCTCAATTCCCTTTGGATTTGAATTCATTTATTCCCTCCATTTGAATTCATGGATGTCCACCACCTTCTAGAAGCTTCTGGAACCTTGACTTGATAAAGTTGACTTTGACCAACCTTTCTTAGTCTAACTATGATTTCTTGTAGATAAAGGATTCCTTGTTCATTTTGACTTCTCGTAATGACCATATTGCCCCTGGAGTCTCCTAGTGTCATTAAGACTCATTTCCTTAGTAGGGTTAGGTTTCCTAGTTTAATCAGGAATTCCTGCTCCAATTAGAATTTCTCATTTCTGGCTCGTCAATGATGGTTCTGGGCTTGATGTTTCCTTTTGTGACTAGGAATCCTCATTTGACTAGGATTTCTGCTCTTTACCTAGTTTGACCAGGAATTGACCCATTTTCCTAGTTTGACCAGGAAATGTCCCAAAACGGCTCCATTTGCTCATTTTTTCTATTTATGCTTCATTTGACCTGAAAACACAAAAATAAGACAACAAACACAAAATATCGAGTTCTAACACTCTGGGTTAAGAAATTAGTATCATAAAGTGATGCAAAATGCACACTCATCAATATATACAAAATTGTGTCACTTTAAACTTTCATCGATCTAATTATTTTCTATATATATATATATAATCCTATTTTTAAATACAAAACTCTTAACCCGAAATATTAAATTCTAAGAGAGGAAATTATAGATTTAGTCCACTTATTTTATACGTAGTTCAATTTTGGTCCACAATCTTTTTCAAGTTATGTTTTGGTTTACTAATTGTTCCACTTGTTCAATAAAGGTCCAGATTTGTTTTCTCAAATTTGACTTGTCTTTTACCGTATCAAATTTCATCCAAATTCGGCAAACACATACTTGTTTTAAATCTATGCATCTTTTCTTTACAACCATATAAAAATCATTCAAATTGAAGTTCTAAAACTCAAGATAATTGACCCTAAAGTAGGATACCTAAAACTGCCAATTTTTCAAACTTTACTCAATCTCAATTCTCTTAGATTCTAATACTCCAAATTGATTCCTATGACTAAGAAATGATGAAATTAATATAACTTATACTTAAATTATAATTGAAGAAAACACAATCCAAAGAATTTAAAGTCACAAATTTGAACCTTTATTAAACAAGTGAAATAATTAGTGGACCAAAATTGAACTTAAAAAAGATCGTGGACCAAAATTAAAGTAGGTATAAAATAAATAGATCAAATCTGTAATTTCCTCGTTGTAAAATCTACAACAATCTCACTTTGCGCACAAACATAATATGAGCACAAAAAATATAAAAATGGAGAATCATATTTCTTTCTTATATTATATACAACGGAGATAGTAGAACGAAGTACTTAACGTTGGAGTTATATTATTGAATTATTGACATATCTATATTATTCATACAAGGCAGCAGCAGCACATGGTGTGTACATACATGCATGATAGTACGTGTCAACTTAATGTTAATTACCATCCTCATTAATTTCGTGTTATTATTACCTTGATATACAAGGATATCACAGCTACCAATCGTACTATGCCATGTGATTGCTTTGTTATTTATATATATCATGGCTGCACCCTGCTGTATATATATGAAGATTGATACAGATATGAATAATATATCAATCAATATATTATATATGCATGCCTTCATTAAAATATATATGTCTAGAGAGAGAGAGAGAGAGAGAGAGAGAGAGAGAGATGTATAGTAGGTTTTAGAGGGAGGGGAGGTGTAAATACAAAAGAGTATAAAGTGGGCATGCATATTGCATAGTGGAGGAAGGCATCTCTTGGTACTCCAGCTAGCTTAACTTAGAGAAGTTGTACAAGGCATCTATATATCCTATCCAACTACAGATATTACAGATATGTTCTGCCAGCTAAGCACCCATATATACATATATATATATATAATATACATACAACCCGGCCCAGTAAATAATGCTTTGTAACCCAAGAAATATACATATTATTAGTTTATTACATAAGAAAATTAAATTTAATAAGAAACCCAAAACCCCATATGAGAGAGATTGGGATTGAGAGAGAGAGAGAGAGAGAGAGAGAGAGAGAGAGAGAGAGAAGTATTATCAAATTTTGAATACAGTTGATCGATGATCAAGGGCAGATAATGACACTTAGACAATTGGTAATTTGTGCACAAGTTGTGCACAATCGGTCACATCATCTTTTTGTTTCTAATCATAAAATATATACTTGCATAACTGGATTTGACAAGAATCGCTAAAGTTGATTATGGCGTATTATCGACTACTGTAATTGTATATCAATCAGGTGTGCAAGTATCAACATTATTGGTCTATGTATTGGAATTAATTGTTTGTCTAACAAGTAAATACTCTATTAATTATGGTTTATATAAGGCTTTTTTATATTTTATTTACCTGAATTTTGGGCTCAATCTCATTTCACCACCTAAAAAAAAAAAAATTATGTCAGTTTACCACCTGAATTTAAAATTTGTTGCAATGTACCACTTTTGCTCATTTTGTCTAAACTTTTGTTAAAAATAAGGATGTTTTTATCTTTTTTAAGTTACTATTGTTAGAATAAAAATAGTTTTTTTATATTTTACCTGTTTTGACAGAATAAAAACTAACTTGAAAAGCCCAAAATATATTTTTTTTCAACAAAAATTTAGACAAAATGAGTTAGAGGTAGTATATTGCAACAAATTTTTAATTCAGGTGGTAAACTGACATAATTTTTTTTTTAGGTGGTGAAGTGAGATTGACTGCAAAGTTCAGGTGGGTAAAGTGTAATACAGCCTTTATATAATAATCTTGATTTAATAAAAATTATAATTGATATAGTCATAATAATAAAAAGATTTGGGTTAATTTCTTAGTTTATATCTACTATGATAAACGGTAGAGATTAAAGGAATTATAATGGAAAATTCGGCCCTCTCTCTCTATAAATATATATGATAATCCATCTAAACTTACAAACACACAAAATACACTTTATAACATTGGTTTATAGGAGAAGGGAGAAAAACATGAATTTCGATTCTCAGACTTCAAGAACAACTTATTGTCAATCGTTATTCAGCAATCAAGTGCCGTGTACAATGGACCAAGGTACGCGTATCTCAATTTTATTAAGTTGAACAGTATGTGTGAATTCATGTTGATCAAAGATTCTAAAGATTATAGTGTATATGTGATTAATTCTTACACTATGTTGTTCTATATAAGGGATTAATGCCAATTTAGTCCCCAAACTATTATATTTGTATCAGTTTGGTCCCTAGACTTCTAATTTAGAAAAATAGTCCCTATACTTTTTTAATTTTGCCAATTGAAGTTGTTCAGTCAATTTACACACTTTCCGTCCAAAGCTAAGTTTGCATAGAACCACGTGACAATCACGTGCCCTTCTTTTTTAGGACATAATAGTTACTCTAAACTATACCATAACTTTACGCACGTTTCAGCCTTAAACATGTTCATTTGATTTCAATCTAAATTGACCAAATAACTTCAATTGGCAAAATTAAAAAAAGTTTGGGGACTAAATTTTTCAAATTAAAAGTCTAGGGACCAAACTGATACAGTATAATAATCTAAGGACCAAATTGACATTAATTCCTATATATAATCCACCTCACTTCTC
This sequence comes from Dryas integrifolia, assembly GCA_028570905.1. Taxonomy (NCBI): domain Eukaryota; kingdom Viridiplantae; phylum Streptophyta; class Magnoliopsida; order Rosales; family Rosaceae; genus Dryas; species Dryas integrifolia. Next base: position 14,934 of record JAOTRM010010660.1, read on the forward strand.
TAAATTCATTTACCTCCAATTATACTTAAATGAATATGTTAAAGAATATTTCTCATATTTGAATGTGAAGCCTTGTTTTACCATATGTAATGTTTTCCGCATTTTCATTCATTATCATTTGGTTATGAGTTGCATGCACTCTAACTTCTACATTACATGTGTATAAAGTTCTATATTATAATAATATATTTAGAAATTAGGGAAATTCCCATCAAATTTATATTTCTTTGATTAAAACCCACATATTTTTTTCTTTCATGTATTAATCTCTTTGACTAGTTGCCAACTCACTCACTTTCCATACATATTTCATAGTCAGTGTTTTTTAAAATTCAGATATTGTAAATCTCTTTTCTGCCCTCAATTTCATGTCAAACTTTTTTTATTATTTGATTCTTTATTATTGGTAACTATTGTTATTGCTTCCTAAATCTTTGATGCTTTTAATGCTCATAATTCATTGTTTGGATTTTTATTGTTTTTGAATTTCAAATATGAATTTTCATAAACTTCTAAACAACACGAATAAAATTAGAATTATGCAATAAATAGGAATCTACATAATCTACTTCAACCCACCAACACCATAAAATTTCACTACTCACATATGCATTGATTTCTAAACTTTTTCTTTATAAGAATTAGAGTGCATTAATAAGGTTACATAATAACTAAGTGAGCTACACTAACAAGTAAATATAATGAACCTACATACAATTCTCATAAACAAATAAAAAACCTACAACAACAAAGGAACAAATATATATATATATATATATATATAACTAAGGAACTTACATGAATTATTCAATCAGAACTTATGTTACCATAATTTAATAAGGGACCTAAATTTAATAAAAATACTATAAAGAACCTATATCAAAATCCTACAATAAGAAACATACATCCTGAAATTAATAAGGAATTTACATTTTAATGAAAATACCATAGCTAATACACTGGCAACATGCATGAGACAAAAAAATAATAATCCTACAACATAAAGACTCACATATCTCCAATATAAAAAAATAATAAAAAAAATAATAAAAAAAAAAATAAAAACTCATATATCTATTACTTTTTAATGAACCATAATTCTAGTAATTTAATGATTCCCTATAATTTAGTGAATTTTCGGAGAGAGAAATTTGAAAGCAACATTAATTACATAATGGCAAAACTTATAAATAATAGGAAACTAATGAATTATTGTTAGAGTGCAAATTTGCTCACCACCTTTAAAAGTGGTGAGAATCACCACTTTATTTATAGGGTGACATGTGTCTTTTAAATTAACTCTAGTTAACAATTTTGAATTAATAAATTCTGATATAATAATGAGGTGAGAGAAAATCTCTTTCTTCC
>JAOTRM010010753.1:0-16257 GCA_028570905.1 Dryas integrifolia
ATATTTGTAACTTGTACAAAGTCATTTCCCAGCCAAACCTTAGGAAAGGGACTCGGATGCTACCTAACGTAGTCAACAAGCCACTTAGCACTAAAAAGCCTTAACTTTAAGTTATAAACCCTGATTGTGATCTTATCATGTCTTGAACTAGGACCTTGATCTACTTGGAAGTGCAGCAAGGACAATGAACCTCATTAAGTTAAGGGGAGCTAGTCCACTTAAAACCCTATGCCTTTTTCTTTATACCTATAAGTATATATATGTGTGTGTGTGTGCTTGTTTTCTGGTGCCATGTGTGCTTGTTTTCTGGTGCCATGTGTTCTATATGCAGAAAATATATATAATGTGATGCTTTGTTTACATTACTAATTGCTATACACTAGGACAACCAAGACACTAAACAATAATTGAAACACTGCCTAGTTTATTTGGTTGGTTGTTTGGATGTTTGTTGGTATGATTAATTGGCTTTGTATAAAAGAAAATCAACATTTTTGCTCTAAAAAAAGGAAATAAAGCATGAACTAGTTTTGGTCATGACTTAGAATGCACTTAAGTTGAATTAAGTAAAACTGTAACCTTCCCCTATGCATTAACTCAAGCCTAGTAAGTAAATAACATACCTCATAATGAATTATTTACACCCTACATAATTGGAGCTATTATATAAAAAAATTAGGATAATATGAACCTGGTTTCACTGCTTTGCTTTAGTATTGCATGTCTTTAGGAATGTAAACTAATTGAACTAAAAGCTAGGAACTGAAACTAATAAGGTAGTGGTTGACTATCCCACTTTGCTTCGAAATAAGAATGAAAATAATACAAGTCTGCTACATTTAAATTGATGCTCTTAATATGATCTACTAGTTTTATTTTTTTAATTAAGAAACATGCTTGTATGATTTATTTAGTGAACTACTCATGCATTTGTGATACTGTCATCACTTGATTTCATATGCATAATTGATAAATGGTTCATTGAGGGCAGAATTACCTTTATGGAAACTGCCATTGCATTACATTAGCATTCATGTATATTAAATCAAGAATGTATACTTTAATGTGTTTAGAGTGTTTGAACTTCCTAATTAGAGATCAAAGTATAAAACAAAACTTTATCCTTGGGTTCAATCCCCTAAAAGTATGCATACGGTTTTATCTAGAGTTGGTTATGTATTTTAAGAATATGCACGATCGGAAGAGATAGACTTATTTGCTTCCAATAGAGGGCATCTCACAATCTTAGGCCTATCTCTGAATAGGATGTTGTGATAGGGGTAATGAAAATTACAAATTAGGGATAAGTTCACTGTTTTTACACTTTGATAGGTGAGCTTCGTCATAGAGAAAAGGTACGCACTGCATGATTATTTATTTTAACATGCATCTGCATTTCATGAACTTATTCATGGTTAATTGTAAGGAATCAATAACATGTGAATTAATGCCATTATGATATGAGGTTAATGATTATATACTTATGTTTGGCATGTGTTTATCAACTGTTTGAGAACTTTATTTAATTCAGAATTTGAGTATGAGAAGTTGCTGATTGGATGAGATTGGCTTGAATATGATTATCCTATTTTACCTCATGTTTCTATGCATTGTTTTATTGTGTGTGCTTGAACCAATTTGGCAAAAGACTATGGTTTTGTTAAAGTTTATTTTTGGTAATCAAAACTAGCTAGTTTGAAATGTATGCAAATGCTTTTAGATTGGTTGAGCAAGGGATCAACTGTTTTGATGACGCTCATCCCTACACAGTTTGTGAGTGCAGGATCAATTTAGGACAATGGTTAGCATGGTTGAACTTTCGGATTCAGAGGAGAAAGGAAGTTGGTGGAATAGGACCCCAGCTAGCTTTGACATCCCAACACCCCCAACATCGAAGGACACAAGTGAGGAGGAAGATTCCTCTATGGATGAGTGTGTAACAACCCTTTTACTTTATTTACTGCCTTAGTTGTGAAATCTGTTGAATCAAGGATATAGAGGATTAGAATGGTTCATTGTTTGTTTTTAATTGTTTTAAATCTTCAGTACTTTGAAAGATTATCGTTTATGACTCCAATATGATTATTATTTATAAAGGTTTTTCCTTAGATAGTGTGTTTTAAAGCAAGGGTGTGCTTATTATTTTATAAATTCATATTTTCAACTACTAAACCTAAGAAGCTCATCACTTTGATAAAGCTTCTTTGCTGCAAACTCTCTGTACTTTAAAAAAAAAAAAAAAATTCTACTACCCTTTTGCAAGGTATTTTAATTAAGCCTTACATTGATTATTAGCTTTAGAGTATTCTCATTAGGTTTTAGTGAGTTTAATTCAAGGTTAATAACCAATGTGGCACTGCCACATGCCCAAAAGTGACAAACCCCATTTTGGGTATGACAGATTGTGCGATAGGAAATGATTGGGAAAAGCCTATCTAGGTTCTTTTCTTGCCTAAATCGACTACAACTTTGAAAATGAACAACCAAAATATAAATAAAAGAGCAACATGAAATAACACTAAAATAAATTCAAAGAAGCAAGAGGCGTTCTTGAAAAACTCAAAATACAAAGAAATTGCATGAACATAAGGAAATACAATTAAAAGGGAGCTTGAAAGACTAAGAAAATGAAAATAAATAGAGATTCGAGAAATAAAAGCCACCGAGCTGAATTGAGAGCAAAAAGCTTGCTCGGCGAATTTCACATTGTTGTGAGTTTTTGGGGTTGTTTGTGTATTGGAGATGGTTTTTGAAATTATCTTGTAAGCTTCCTTTTATAATGGTCCAATTCCTTTGACCCCAAGTTTTGTAACCATGTGTGTGACTTAGAATGACTCTCTTTTTGGAGTAGGTAGACAGCTGTAGATGAGCTCTTAAGTGGTGAACAGTTGTCCATGAGTTAAGAATGAGATAAGAATGATGAGTTACAACTACGTACAACCGAGAGTTTGGATTAATACTTGATGGTCCTCCTTTTATCTTGCTGAAATCTAATTAGAAATAACCTAGCTAAACATTCACGTGGGTTATGACCCATTTTGGATGGGGGTATACACAATAATGAGCAAATTACACATAGGTACCTCAAACATACACCTCATTTCAAGTTAGTATCTCAAGTTGTTAGTTCTAGGATTTTATAAATTGGCTTTTCCTTGCCAAAAATATTGTAATTATTTTACATTTTCCACATTCAACAAGCTCTAGGATATAATTAAGAATCTAGTTTATTAGAGATTTTTTTGGGATGAAGAAGTCAAGATTGAAAGAACCAAAGCATGTGGACTAAGGTAATGTGCATTTCATGCATCATAATTCATTTGAGTACATGAGTGTGTGGTGTAAGTTGGGTTTGTCATTTGTTCAATGGACTCAGCCCATTACATGTTTTAATGGTGTTGTAAGTGGACCCATCATATGGGGTTGTTTCTAAAAGCCCACTATTCTTTTAAAGAACATGTGATGTGCACATGAGTTTTTAATTGTCCCAGCTCACACCAGCTCACATCAGCTCACATTTCATACAAGTGTGCACTGTTCACTTTCTTCTCCAGCTAACTCACGCATACACATGCTGATTTTCCTAGCTAAAATTATCCCCTTCTCCATATCATCATTCTTATCAATAGCCAGCCAAAGATTCTATTTCTTGAACATTTCGTTTGCTGTCATTTTGTTTTTTAGCTCAAACCAAGTGGGATCCTCCATGTGTCCAAGAGTTGGTGAGATTTGTGTTTTCACAAAACAGAGGGTACTGCCGCTCTTATCTTAACCTCTTTCATTTGGTTTTTTAACATTTTTGAGCTTTTTGAGAGAGTGTTCTTGATATTTCAGTGAGGAAATTAAATTATTCTTTGAGAAAAGAAAATGTTTTCTAAAATCTGGGTTTTTGTTTCTAAAATCTGAGTGGATCTTGAGTGTTCTTTATCATCATCAATTACTCATATAGATTTTAGATATGGATTCTCCATTTACTTCTTTAAGTTATGTAACTTTAGGAAGCTGATTTCTGTAGTATCCAAATTGCATTTCATAGCTTAATCTTTGGAATCCACTTGCTTGGTTGCTATTGGTGCCGTGCATTGAAGAGCTCAAGGAAGATCTACCAATTCATGATTGACTGACCGTTTGGCTCAAGATGTTTGCACAAAGATGCACAAGGGTAAGAAGCTGCCACTTAAAGTTAGGACTTAAGTGTTGAGCTTGTTTGTGTGATTTATTGTATTAAAATTCTTGATAGTGGATTGTCCGGTCAGCCGAAAAAGACTCCCAATTTTTAAACTCTTTTGTGATTTTTTTGGGTGAACAATCTTGTGTCTTCCACCTTGATTATTTCTCTTGTGTTGTTTCTTGTTTAAAGATGAAATCATGAACACAACAACACACACCTCACTCATGTGCATGGTAAGTTGAACTTGCTGCCAAATCACACACCACTTTAGTTATTGATAGCACTGAGATGCCTAAACTGATGGATCTTTTGAGTGCTTAGGTTGTCACTTATTTCTCTTGTGTGTTTGATTTGGGTTGGATGCAAATTTTGTGTGTTGGCTTCGGAGTCAGTCTGTTTGTGCAAATTTATGTTTGTTTGATTAATCTCTAAGTCATCACTTAAGCAAAAATTGGGGTCTGATTACTCAGTGTGATTCTAATTGAGTATATTAGGCAGCTGAGCCACCTAATACCAAATTACAATTGGTATCATGAACACTAGCTCTAAAAGAAAATATAGAAATCCTTGTGTGCTGTTTGGTTTTAGGTGTGTTAAGATTGAAAGGGACAAAATTGCGGGCTCTTGCAATTCCCCTCCTTTCTTTGATGGTAGAAACTATGCTGCTTGGAAAGAAAAATTTGAGATTTCTTGATGCATATGATGAGCTTGCATACGAATATCTTACAGTTGAGTGGATTTCTCCTACCAAAACTGTTGAAGGAAACGAAGTTCCTAAGCCTAGGTCTGAATGGTCAAATGCTGAAGTCATTGCCTCTAGTTCAAATAAGAAAGCTAGAAATGCCATAGCACTGCATTGTCCTCTTCACAATTTGCACACATTCAACATTGTGTCACGGCTAGGTAAGTTTGGAACAAACTTAGAGTTGTTCAAAAGGGTGATAAACAAGTTAGGTCACTTAAGTTGCAAATGGTGCATGCTAAGTTTGAGGAGATTAGGATAAGGGAAACCGAATCTTTTTTTGAATTTTATAAAAAATTAGAAGCTCTAACCAATGAAGCCATGTCTTTGGGAAAGCCTTAGGAGGAGTCAACAATTATTCAAAAAGTTCTTAGGTCTTTGCCAAAGAGATTCTAATCTAAAAAACATGTCATTCAAGAAGTTCAAAACTTAGATGAACTTAAAATTGAAAAGTTGGTTGGAAAACTTAAAACTTTTGAGATGAAACTTGAAATGGAAGAAAAAGATAACAAAAAGGGGAAATACATTGCATTACAAAGTGTTGAGAGTGTCTTTGATTGTAAACCGAAGAAGTCATCAATATTTGATGATGAAATTGCTTTATTTGTTAAGAAGTTGAGAAACAAAGAAAAAGAAACTAGGATGAGTGGCGGCCCCTCTAACGAGTCCAAGTTCAAACCTCAAGATGAGAAATCATTTGAGAGAGAATATGAAAGAAAATTAGTTTATAGAGAGGATAGATCATCTATGAAAGAAATCAAGTGCTACACTTATGAGGGTATTGGTCACATGGCTGCAGAGTGTGCAAACAATAAAAAGAAACAAGTCAGTGGCAAGAGCAAAGCCATTAAAATCACTTGGAGTAATAGTAAAAGTGATCAGTCACAGGAAAGTAAGTGTTCATCCGATGATGAACAAGATGAAATCGCATTTGTTGCATCAATCAAGGAGATTGATCAACATGATGAAGAGTCTAACTCAGAATCTGCTCTATATGATGAGTCATACACTGCACTGTGTGAAAAATATGACTTGCATTTTATTGAATCTCTTAGCATAAAGGAAGAAAAAAATAAAATGAAAAACACAACCAAGTGCATCTAAAATGAGAATTTAAATCTCAAATAATCAAGTTTGGAATTAAATGAAAAAATTGAGTCTCTAGAAAGTGAATTAGAGTCACTAGTTGTCTTGAAAAACCACCTTGAAAATTAAATCAAAGTGCTCAAGGAGAGCGACATTAACTTCAAAAATGCAAATCAAAAACTTCAAAATGAAGTGGATGCTACAAATAAAAACATTGTTGAGCTCACCATTGGTGCCGAGAAGATTGATAAAATACTAAGGATGAGAAAACATTATGGTGACAAGACCGGTCTAGGATTTAATGAATGTGGTTCAAGTGCACTCAACACAAAGACAAACTTTGTCAAGTCTGTCACTAGTCAAAGGGACAAGAAAGGTCTTGGATACACTGAAATTAGTCAACATGTATCTCACCCCAAGACAAGTTTTGTCAGGCAATTATCAAATCTGAAGTTAAACTCATTCCACAAAAGAAACCTAAGTTCATCCCTGTGTGTCATCATTGTGGTGCTAAGGGTCATATTAGGCCGAATTGCAATTCACTTAGAAGGAAGAGAACCATCTCACTTCATGAGCAAGTAGATCACTTACTCAAAGAGGTAATCAAGATTGCAAAGCTTGTTACCACAAGACCTGAACAAAAGTTAAAACCAAAGCAAAAATGAGTTAAGAAAAATCCCACCAAGTGTCTTGTAGCATTAACTGCACTTTCAGCTACAAAAAGAAATGTTTGTACCTAGATAGTGGGTGTTCCAAATATATGACCGGATATAAGAAAGTATTCACTTCACTAGCTCCTTATGATGGTGGTAGTGTCACCTGTGGAGGTCATGAAAAGTCTTATGTGAGTGGTAAGGGAGTGGTCCATATCTCTAATATATCCGAGTTGTCAAATGTGAGATTGTGGAGGGTTTGAATTCAAACTTGCTTAGCATTAGTCAATTGTGTGATGAGTAGGCAGTAGAGGTCTGCATGTCAAAAATGGGTTGGAGAATTGTTGATGCAAAGAGAAAACATCCCTATCATTATGCAGATGCAAATCCTTTTATAAATCGATTTAATCCCCAATTTTTTCTTTCTTCTGCTACTCTCATAATCATCATCTTTATCCACCCTTAACCACCCAAATCAAAATAAAATTAAAAAATCATTATCATTCTCACTTTTTTTTCTATGAAAAATGTAAATCCCAAAACACCATGAACCCTAAGAACTCTAAACGTTTAACCCAATATTAGAAGAAAAAATAGCCTAGAACCCCTGCCCCAGCCACCCCTCCTCCCCACACTCTTCGAAAACTCGCCTCTAAGGTCCGCCGCCGTTGTCACTTGGAAGGACGAGACCTTCCACTATATCAGATCTGGGTTGCTCTGCATTTTCTTGTTTCAAATCTGGGTTTTTTTTTTTTTATTATTATTTTAAATAATTGTAAACAATACAAAATTTTTCTTTGATTGATTTTTAAGGAGAGAGGGGGGGTCGTCGGACCAGCCACGAGGTGTCGCCGAAACCAAAGGACTCGCCGGTGAGGGTGGGGTGGGGCGCTGCAGGCTGTAGGTGTGTTTGGCTTCCATTTTTTTTTTTTTTTGCAGGTGAGGGTGGAGATGGGCTAGGGGTTGGGAGAAGAAGAAAGGAGAAGAATAAGATGGGCTGCAGCTATGGTTTATTTTCTTTTGTTGGTGTACAGGTGATGGTGGAGATGGTGAGGATGGAGGAGTGGCTACGAGTTGGGGAACCTGCACTTTTTTTTTGTCTTCTTTTGTTTTGTTTTTTTATTCAATTATTTCATTTTTATAGTTTTATTTCAATTATGATTTGCGTTGATTTTTTTTTTTTATGATTTTGTGTTGATTTTTTGTTTTTTGTTTTTATTTTTTAATTGAATTCTTTTAATTTTTATTTTTTATAAATATTTATTTCATTTTTAAAAGTATTTTATTTTTTATTATTTTTTAAATTAAGCTACGTTAATGTGCCACATCAACACTTCACGGGCTCCGACGGAGGTACTTGAGTGTCAAAAAATGAGAGTTGAGGTATTGACAGGCAACTTTTGGAACTTAAGGTACTAACTTGAAATAAGGTATATACTTAAGGTACCTACGTGTAATTTACTCAACAATAATTCTTTCATGCCATGTAATTAAGTGATTCATATAAGGACAAGAGTGTAATATTCTACAGTAGGAGAAGGAAGAAAAGTTGGCAATACTTGCCGAAAACATAAAGGAAACAACAAGGAAGAAAAGTGAGAAACACATGGTGGATAAGGGCCAACGCACTAAAGAAAAGAAGAGCTAGCTACCACAAAGACTAGAGAGGAGATAGGTTGGGGACCGATTTTGAGGCTCCATTTATCATTCATGAATTGCTTGTAATTGTTAAATAAGTTGTGTATTTAGGCTTTTTCCTGTTGTAATTAAGTTCTCTTGTGCCTTACGCTATTGGGCTTACATGTACTTGTATATAAACACTTGATTACTAATGAGAAGATTAGTCGTTTATGCAAAACTCATATGGTATCAGAGTAGTCTAGGTTTTTTTTTTTCGTTTTTCCTCAACCCTTGAAACCTTAGTTCTCTCTCTCTTGTGGCGGCTCTCCCTCTCTTGATTAGTTATGTCGACTGCTGATCTCCCTACACCCGTGGTTGCATCCTTTATTCCTGGACCTAACATGGCTTACTTCTTCCGCCTCGCAGATTCTAATTATCTTCTCTGGGTCAGTCTTATGCGCCCTTTTCTCGTCGGCCATGATTTATGGAAGTTTGTGGATGGTTCTTTTTCTGCACTCACTTCGACTATTCCTCCTGCTGCAGACTCCGCCACTAGTACTCCCCCCGCTCCCAATCCGACATATCTTGTGTGGTATTAACAGGATCAACTTGTTCTCTCCTACATCACCTCCACCTTGTTCGAGAATATTCTTGCTCTCACAGTAGGTTGCTCTACCTCTAGGGTTGTTAGGGAATGTCTTCGCCATCACTATGCTCAACGGTTTGTTGCTAACTCGACGAATATTCGCTTTCAGTTGCTGGTGATTACTAAGGGCTCTCACACCATCTCTGCTTATCTTTAAGAGGCTAAACACCTTGCAGACTCTCTTGCCTCCATTAATGAGCCTGTGTCCAACAATGACTTAATTAATGTTGTCCTTCGTAGTCTTAATTAGCCCCGACTATCAGATGTTGGTTACAGCGGTTCTCAACTCGCCACCCTTGCCTGACTTTCCCGATCTTCTCTCACGCCTCCTCTCTTTTAAGGCTCAACAATTGTATCCATCTATTGATTTTGGCTCTTCCCAGACTGCTCTCTTTTCTGCTCCACCTTAACATACTTATCCACTACGTGCTACTATCCTTCAAGCTTAGGTTAATTACTCGGGCTACTAGCAACCTTCTTCAAGCTACCGTGGTCGCGATGGTGGTCGGCGAGGTCGTCGTGGCAACTGGCAGCAACATCAACAGCCTCCTGCTTTTGTTCCTGCCTCGTACTACCCCATGCCTTCTCCCTTCCCACAAAATTAGTCTTCTCCGGGTCCTTATCGTCTTCAACTTGCCCAATACCCGGAGCCCTTTACTATGTATTCGGACACTAGTGCCACCAATCACATGACTGGTAGTGCTTCCTTCATTCCTCAAGTTGTTCCCTATCCTGGTAATACTTCTGTTCAACTTAGGAATGGTGAAACTCTTAACATTGCCCATACTAATACGGTCCCCATTACACTAAATTCTCATCTCTTTCATCTTTGTCATGTTTTTCATGTTCCATCCTTGAATAAGAATTTGTTGTCTGTTGCCAAATTCACTCAAGATAACAATGTTCAATTTTTTTTTTGAGCCATCAGGTTTTCATATTTCTAACCTTAATTCTGGTGCAATCCTTTTTCAGGGCCCATGTAAGGATGGTCTATACCCCGTTCAACTTCCATTTCCACAAGCATTGTCAACTGTCTCCACTAATTTATGGCATCATAGGCTCGATCGTCCGTCTTCTCAAGTCTTGTCTCGTTTAGGTTCTCTTTTTAGGAATAAAAAGTCTTTTTGTAAAGGATGTGCTTTGGGCAAATCCTCACGTCTACCATTTAATAAAATTTTATTTTATGCTTCTGAATCCTTCACAATAGTTCACTCTGATGTATGGATGGCCACAGTTTCCTCAATCTCTGCTTGTAATTACTATGTGCTATTCATTGATGAATACACTTGTTTCACGTGGTTATACCCTATGCGCCGCAAATCAGAGGTACTCCACCATTTTAAAATTTTTGTCACCATGATTCAAAATCCTAATAAAACTGTTAAATATTTGCAAAGTGATGGTGGGTCAGAGTATGTTAATCACTTGTTTTCTTCCTTCTTTCAATCTCTTGGTATTCAGCGTTTTTTTTTTTTTTATCCGCATACTCCGCAACAAAACGGGTTTGCTGATGTTGTATATTGATATGATGATCAATTACTCGCAAGCGCACGAATCGATTGTAGTATAGCTTATGCAAGTGCGAGGTCGTACCCACAGAGAATTGTTTAAGGATAGATATTACTATTACTAAACTTTAATAAAATGCTAGTTATAAACAGAAATTAAAAAGGTTGATTTGGAGTGATGATAAAAACAAATGTAACAAAGTAAATAAAGTGAAAAGTAAATACAGTGATGAACAAATATTTAGTGATAAGTAAATATTTGAACAATGAGATGAGAGTAAATAATTAAACAATTATAGAAACAATAATAAAAAACACTAGGGTTTCAATTTCACCATTACAATCCAATTTCATGTCTCAAGTTTAAATAGATATCTTAATTAATTAATTCAATTTCTAGAGTTCGTTCTCCATATATAATTATCCATATGATGTGTGGTTTTAATCAAGCATTCAGGAATTGTAATTTAACTATGATGTTTAGTTTAAACCACAATTCTAAACCCATTAAGTATAGAAGAACAATTAAAAAACCAAGTAGAGTTTAAACATGATGTTTGTCTTCAACGACTACTCATTTATCCACTAATCGGTTTAAGAATCATATGATGTTTATATAGACTTAAACAAGGCAATCAACATACATATTCCAATTTTGATCAGGTATTAAAACAAGTATAGAGATTTAGTTATGCACAAGTGGATAAAACTAGAAATTAGAATTAACCGATAATGATATTATTAATTTAGAGACATGAAATCTTATTGATAACCTACATTAAAACCCTAGTTATGAAGTTTAGTTACACATAGTAATAATAACAAGATAATAACAACGTACATAAGTATAACATAATTATAATAACGATAACTTGAAATTAAAAACACAATTCAAATATAAATTACAACATAATTAATAACTTAAATATAAATTACACAAACGTAAATGACATAAAAGTAAATAACACAAATGTAAATAACATATATGTAAATGACATAAATTTAAATAGCACAAATGTAATTTACAGAAATTTAAATATAGAATTAAATGGGGGAGGGAGCAACTCAAGAGAAAGACTCTATGAGAGCTCAAAGCTTGAATGTTGTCTGTGAATAGGTGAACCATGAAGGCAGCAAAGCCTTCTATTTATAGATGAAGAAGATGGGCTGATGCGCAGGGGAGGAAGCAGTTGATGGAATAAACAAGTGACAATGGAATTGTTTGGTGCGATTTCAGCAATGCAACAAATAAACAATGCAAAAGTTGGCAGGAGTGCAGCAGTGATTGGTGGAATACTGATGATTATTCCTTACGCGCGAATCAGAAGAGGAAATGGAAGCTGCGTCAGAGGAGAGAGGAATGCCCGAGCCCATGCCACAGCCACCGAGCCACTGCCCAAGGTCACCGAGTGCTCGGCCAGCTGCCGAGGGCTCACCGGAGCTACCAACCACTCGGTAGGTTAAGGTGCTGTTGTCCCACGCGCCATGTGCTACTGGTCTGTTTTCTGCCTAGTTGTTCCACTCGCCCATGCTCCTGAAAAGTTTGGTTCCACGTGATTTGTTCCTCTGTAAATGTATGTACCACTTGAGATGATTTGATTAATATGGTTTGAATGCACTGCATTGATGTTTTAATGCCTCAATCTCAGCTAATGGTGATCATACTTCATAAAATATTTAAACAAAAGCAAGTGAATACATAGCTCATATATGGATTGCATTATTAATCAGATTAAGTTGTATCCTTGCAGTGAAAAAGTGATGGGCTGTTGCCATTTTATTTTAAAAACTTACATACACAAAATAAACAACAAAATAACCTAAAAGGAGAAGGAAAACTAATAAAATCAAAAATTACTTAAAAGTTAAAAATAAGGAAATAAGACCTTAAAAATACTAATTTTATTGAAAGACTAGGATTAAGAATGTATATTTTAGAGGTAAAATAAAGGTATAAAATGTGTCCAATAGCTGACCGCAAGCATCGTCACATTGCGGACATGATTCACACCTTGTTGTCTACCACCCATGCCCCTTTACATCTTTGGGCTGAAGCTGCCAACACTGCAGTTCACTTAATTAATCTACTTCCTACACCAATCTTAAATTGGTCTACTCCCTACATGCGTCTCCATAATACTCCGTCATATAGTCATCTTCGGAGTTTTGGGTGTGCCTGTTACCCGTATTTAGGGTCATTTGTTAAGAATAAGCTCATCACTCATTCACTTGAATGTATTTTTGTTGGTTACAGCTTGCAGCACAAGGGCTATCACTGTTATGATCCGGTCACAGGGCGTATATATCTCTCTCGGCATGTTATTTTTAATGAGAAAGATTTTCCTTTTTTCAGGCTCACAGGTTCTTCTTCCACTCAGCCTTCTACAGTGCCCTTGGAGATTTTTCAGGTGCTTGATATTACTCATCCACTGCATAACATCCTGCCCCGCAACCTAAACAAGAGGTTACACCATTGAAGCCACATGATGACTCGCTTTCTCCCAACCCAACAGCTCATATTCTTGCTGCACTGGCTGCAGCCCTAGAGCCTCTTCCTTTTCGCAGTCACTCCATGCCCACTCTCTCCTAATCTGGTGTTTGCAACCCGCTCGTTCGCACAAATGGCACAATCTGTTATCCCATTCTGCAAGCTCTCTCTGCTCTACTTCATTCTCCTGATCATGAACCTACTTGTTACTCTGATGCAGTTCGCTATCCGCAATGGCGACAGGCCATGGCTGAAGAGTTTAATGCTCTTCTTACAAATCAAACGTGGTCTATTGTCCCTTCGCATGCTTCTCAGAAATCCAATAGGTTGCAAATGGGTTTTCCGGATCAAGCGTCACTCTGATGGCACCATAGAACGGTATAAGGGCCACTTGGTGGCCAAAGGTTTCCATCAACAACCTGGCATTGACTATGAAGAAACGTTCAGTCCGGTCGTCAAACCAACCACCATCCGTACAGTACTCACTCTTGCTGCCCATAATGGTTAGTCCATCCGTCAATTGGATGTTAAAAATGCATTTTTGCATGGTATTATGAATGAGCAGGAGTTTATGGTTCAGCTGCCAGGGTTTGTTGATTCTCTTCATCTTACTCATGCTTGTCACCTTCATAAAGCCTTGTATGGGCTTCAACAAGCGCCTAGGGCCTGGTTTACTCGGTTTAGCTCATTTCTCATCCGGTGGGTTCATGCAAAGTCGTGCAAATTCCTCACTTTTTATTTTTAAATCATCTCAAGCTATGACTGTGCTCTTACTATATGTGGATGACATAGTCATTACAGGATCCATTGACGCTATTTTAGCTAAGTTTATTCAATCATTGGGAAAGGAATTTGCAGTCACGGATTTTGGCTTGCTTCATTACTTTCTTCGTCTGGAGGTTATGTTGTGTTTATTGATATGATGATCAATTACACGCAAGAGCACGAATCGTTTGTAGTATAGCTTATGCAAGTGCGAGGTCGTACCCACAGAGATTTGAATAAAGACACTTATTACTACTACTTAATGTCACAACAAACACTAAATAAAAACATGAAATGAAAATGTTATTTTGATAGGAAAGTAGGTCAACAATAAAATAAAATAAAATAAAGAAAGTAAAAGAACAAACAATAATAAAAAGCCCTAGCGTTTCAATTTCACCATTACAATTTAATTTCATATCTTAAGAAAATAGACATCCAAATTAATCAATTCAATTTCTAGAGTTTGTTCTTCAAATATGATTATCCATATGATGTGTGGTTTTAATCAAGTATATTCAAGAATTGCAATTTAACTATGAAATTTAGTTTAAACTACAATTCTGAACCCATTAAGTACAAAAGAACAATTAAAGAACCAAGTAGAGTTTAAACATGGTGTTTGTCTTCAGCGACTACTTATTTACCCACTGATCGGTTTAAGAATCATATGATGTTTATGTAAATTTAAACTAGGCAATTAATCAATATACATATTCTAATATTGATCAGGTATTAAAACAAGCATAAAGATTTAGTTATGAACAAGTGGATAAAACTAGCAAATAAAATCAATCAACAAAGATTATATTAACTTAAAGACATGAAATCTTATTGATAAACTACGTTGAAAACAAAAGATTAGAATTCATTTATAACATGAAAAATATAAATACAGTACACATACTAAAAGAAATACAATACATAAATAAAAAGAGAAAAAAAAAAAGGGAGAGAGAGGGAAGGAGCTCTCAAGAGAGAGACTCTTGAGAGCTCCAATGCTTATTGCATTGGTGAGAATTACTTGTGAATTGGTGGTGAATGAAGGTTGTGAAGCTTTCTATTTATAGGAGAGGAAGAGGGAGCAACTCATGGTGGATCATTGTTGGTTAGTAATATAAAATGCATTAGTGGTTTGATGTAGGTGAAGTGCTAAGAGTTGGTGATTTTGGTGTAATGAAATGAGTTTGGTGAAGGATTATTTTAAGTGTAGGGCCAATCAAAGAAGGAGGTGGAGCGCCTGTGTCAGAGGGGAGGGGAAGCCGAGCCATCGCCGGACCATCGAGGGGTCGCCCATCACCGCCGAGCCTTCGCCGGTGGGCCGAGCCCTCGGAAAGCCACTGAGGGCTCGCCGGCCCCACCGATGCCTCGCCGGTGCTTGCTTCCTGCAAGTCCTTCTCACGTGCTATGCTGCTCCCACTTCGCATAGTGCATTGCTTTGCTGTATCCGTTTTGCTAATAGCAACCCATTTTATTTTAAAAACCTAGACACAAAATTAACAAAATAAAATTAAAACAAACTAACACAATAAACAACTAAAATAATATAAAAAGAGAAAATTAACTAAAATTAGCCAAAAATTACAAAATAGTTAAAATAAGAAAATAAAGCACTTAAAATACTAAATTTATTAAAAGACTAGGATTAAAAATGTATAATTTAGAGGTAAAATAAAGGTATAAAATGTGTCCAACAGGTTACCCGTTCATCTGCTGGCTTGCATGTTGCTCAAAGCAAGTATACCCTTGATATTCTTAAGCGGCATGATATGTTGTATTGCAAGCCAAGTGTGACCCTCGTTTCTGCCAAGGCACATTTGTCTGCTTATGATGGTTCTCTACTTTCAGATCCTACTTCTTTTCGGCAGCTTGTTGGAAGTCTTCAATACCTGACTTTATCTCGCCCTAATATTGTGTATGCGGTGAACATATCGCCTAGTTCATGAGCACACCCCGAGAGCCACACCTCATTGCAGCCAAGCAAATTCTTCGCTATTTAAAGGGTTCACTTGGTCCCGACATTACTTTTCAGCACACCCCTGGTCCAGTTGCTCTATTTGTCTTCTTTGATGCTGATTGGGCTGGCTACCCGGATACTCACCGCTCAATTACTGGCTATCTGATCTTTCTTGGCTCAAATCTTATTTCGTGGTGTTCCAAGAAGCAACCGACGATTTCTCGTCCTAGTGCCGAGTCCGAGTATCAAGCACTTTCTCATGCTTGTGCTGAGACGGTTTGGCTCTCCTATCTCCTTCATGAGCTTTCTTTTCCTGTCCAGTTTCCTATATTACTTTATTGTGACAATCTCAGTGCGCATTCATGGCTGCCAACCCCTTGTTTTATGCTCGAACTCGCCATATCGAACTTGATTATCACTTTGTTCATGAGCGAGTTGCTCTAGGCAGCCATAGAATTCAATTTGTTCCGTCCACTGATGGACTACAGATCTTCTCACCAAAGCCTTATTCAAACAACGACATCTTCTTCTTCGTTCGAAACTTGTTTGTTTAGGACCACCAAGTTTCCGGGGGGGGGGGGGTGGTAGGGGTTTTTAAATAAGTGTGTTATTGGGGTTTTT
>JAOTRM010010774.1:0-16253 GCA_028570905.1 Dryas integrifolia
TCGTTTTCATAAAATGCCTTGTTTTTGAATTATTTTTAAATATTTCTTTTTCAAAATTGGCTACCAAACGTATTTTCAAAACTTAAAAACAATTTTGGGATTTTAAACACAAAAAACTGGTTTTGAATAGAGAACCAAACAGGGCCTAAGCTTCGTCAAGCAACCAAAACATGAACTCCATAGTTGCGAGTCAAGAAGAACTTTAGTCAAAAACTTTTTCAAATGCAAGATCATCAAGTAGGGTAATGTTAACACAAGGTATTTTTGGGTTTTCAGTATATTATTCATCTCCTGTTTGGAGGAAATATATACAAGTTCAAAATATTACAATTAGGAAAGTATTGGAAAGTCAACTATAGTTACAGCCAGGAAATTAGCAATCACTCATTAGTTCCTAGAATTAAGCCATGAACAGCTCACGTCACCTATCTATTCATAACTCACGCCAACACTCCCCCTCAAGTTGGTGCATATATATCGCACATGACCAACTTGTCAAGTGAGTTCGAAAACACTCTGCCAGAAACTGCTTTAGTGAGAACATCAGCCAATTGATCCTCAGACTTCACAAATGGAACATCAATGATTTTATTCTCTAGCTTCTCTTTGATGAAATGTCTATCTATCTCCACATGTTTAGTTCTGTCATGTTGCACAGGGTTGTGAGCAATTGCAATCGCAGCTTTACTATCACAATGTAAATACATGGTCTTTTCTAGTTTGAACCCCACATCTCTCAACAGTTTCTTTAGCCATAGTAATTCACATATTCCATGAGCCATACTTCGAAATTCAGCTTCTGCACTCGACCTTGCAACTACCTTTTGTTTCTTGCTTCTCCAAGTAACAAGATTTCCACCCACAAAAGTGAAGTACCCAGAAGTAGAACGTTTGTCACTAAAGCCAGCCCAATCAGCATCAGTATAACCTTCTACATCTAGATGACCATGTTTTGAGAATATTACTCCCTTACCAGGAGCAGACTTCAAGTACCTTAGAATTCTGTTAACTGCATCCATATGAGCTTCACTTGGAGCATGCATAAACTGGCTAACAACACTAACAACATATGCAATATCCGGTCTTGTATGTGACAAGTAGATCAGCTTCCCAACCAGTCTTTGGTATCTTTCTTTGTTGGTAGGAACCTGATCAAGGTATTCCCTCAATTTCTGATTTTGTTCCATTGGAGTGTCAACGGGTTTGCATGCAAGCATCCCGGTCTCAGTGAGCAAATCAACAATGTATTTTCTCTGAGATAAGAAGATACCATCATCAGACCTAGCAACCTCAATTCCAAGAAAGTACTTGAGGTCTCCCAATTCCTTCATCTCAAACTCCGTAGATAAGTATCTCTTTAGCTTCACAATCTCATCCTCATCATCACCAGTCACCACCATGTCATCCACATAAATAATCAAGGCTGTCACCTTGCCTTTCTTATGCTTCAAAAATAATGTATGATCAGAGTTACTTTGTTTGTATCCAAAGTTCTTCATAGAAAAAGTAAATCTGCCAAACCATGCCCGAGGAGATTGTTTTAATCCATATAAGGCTTTTCTTAACTGACACACCATACCTTCTCGAGAGGCAGATGTAGGAACACCAGGTGGGAGATCCATGAACACTTCTTCTTTTAGGTCACCATGTAGGAATGCATTTTTCACATCAAATTGCAGCAGGGGCCAATCACGATTGGCAGCTAAGGACAACAATACACGTATTGTTTTTAGCTTGGCGACAGGGGCAAATGTTTCTTGATAATCCACACCATATGTTTGAGTATACCCCTTTGCGACTAGTCGGGCCTTGAACCTTTCCACAGATCCATCAGCTTTATGTTTTACTGTGAATATCCATTTGCACCCTACTGTTTTCTTTCCTTGTGGTAATGGCACCACCTCCCAAGTACCATTTTTCTGAAGTGCATCCAATTCTTCTGTCATGGCTTTGGTCCATCTAGAGTCTGCCAAAGCATCCTGCAATGTACTAGGGATAGATACAGAAGATATTTGACAAATAAACGATTCATATGACTTTGACAATCTATGGGTGGACACATGGTTACTAATGGGGTATTTAGCTTTAGTTTTGGGATCAGCCTCATACTGGGTTTTCGGCTTACCTCGGTTAGCTCTAGGAGGTAACTGATAAGTTTGAGGTTGAGGGTCAGGGATAGAAGTCTCAGGAATAGGTTCAAACAAATTATGCACATCAGATAGAATATCATCAGGATCAGAAATTACCTCTTCAGAACATTCAGGAACGGATTGAGCAGGTGAAGGAGATCGAGAGGGAATTGTAGGCTCGTTGTCATCATGTAGAGTAGTTTCAACTGTGGTGTCATTATGTGCAATAGTTTCAACAATGTCCCTCTTTGCACCCACATCAT
This sequence comes from Dryas integrifolia, assembly GCA_028570905.1. Taxonomy (NCBI): domain Eukaryota; kingdom Viridiplantae; phylum Streptophyta; class Magnoliopsida; order Rosales; family Rosaceae; genus Dryas; species Dryas integrifolia. Next base: position 2,393 of record JAOTRM010010774.1, read on the forward strand.
ATACATCAACAATACTTAACCACTCGGGGTTCTTCTCTTCATCATCACTCTCCCCCTGAAGAGGAGAACCAGATACTGTGGTAGGAAAGTACCCTGTCGCTTCATTGAAAGTAACATCCAGAGTAGTGTATAATTTTCTGGAAGGAGGATGAAAACAGCGGTAACCCTTTTGGGTAGGAGAGTAGCCAATAAACACACATGGTAAGGCACATGGATCTAACTTACTTCTCTGAGAAGGGTGGAGATGAACATAGGTGAGACAACCAAACACACGAGGAGGAAGGTTGGACAAAGGTGGCAACTTCAGTTTGTCAGAGAAGACTTGGAGTGGGGTGTGATACTGTAGCATCCGAGACGGAACTCGATTGATGAGATAAACAGCGGAAACCAAGGCATCGCCCCATAGATATTTGGGGACATGTTTGTCAAGCATGAGGGCACGAGTGACTTCCAATAAATGACGGTTTTTGCGTTTGGCTACTCCATTTTGTTGGGGAGAGTAAGGACATGTGGTTTGATGGAGAATGCCATGTGTCTGGAAAAATGTGGTCAGACTATGATTCACATACTCTCCCCCATTATCAGATCGAAGCACTTGTATAGTCATGTTGAATTGATTTTTGACCATACGACAGAAAGTCTGAATCACACCACAGACATCACTCTTTTGTTTGATCAAATATGCCCACGTCATGCGGGTACAGTCATCAATAAATGTCACAAACCATCTTCTTCCAGAAAGTGTAGTATTGTTGGATGGACCCCACACATCAGAATGAATTAAGGCAAATGGCACATCAGTTTTATTATCACTAGTAGGAAAAACAGTGCGATGACTTTTGGCCAAAACACAAGTTTCACAATTAAAGTCTTTTTCACTACAATGACCAAACAAGGAAGGAAAAAGATGCTTCAAATACCCAAAAGAACAATGTCCTAATCGTCGATGCCACAACCAAATTTGATGAATATCCTTCTCCAAACTTGTATGAGCATGATGAACTGTTGCAACAGTACTTAAGTCAAAGGACGGAGACATGAGCCACAATTCCCCCTTCTTAAAACCATGCCCAATCCTTTTCTGAGTGCGAAGATCCTAAAAGAAGCAATCATTGGGAAAAAAATGGGCAGAGCATTTGCCGGTGGTAAGTAGTTTAGACACAGATAACAAATCATGAGATAATGAGGGAACAAGGAGAACTGATTCTAAACTAATATTGGTTGTAAGAGGAATAGTGCCTATTCCAGTAACAGGATATGAATCACCATTAGCATTAGTGATTTGCATCTTTTTGGAACAATTAGAAAGTTTGGTAAATTTCGTGGGGTCATTAGTCATATGATCGGTAGCTCCAGTGTCAATTATCCATGTATTATCACTAGTAAATGAAGGAGTACTTAAAGCGTAACTAGAGTTACCTGGCTTGACCGACGAAGTGAATGTATTGGCAGAAGTGTCATTGGTTGCATGGGGAATTTTCTCAATTATCTCGGTCTTGACATGAGAGGCTCTTACAGGATCATCCTTCTTGAGAGACGCCTTATACTCATCCCACCAATCAGGTTTGCTATGAAGTTTGAAACACTTCTCAACTACATGTGTGTCACCCCCACAGTGAGTGCACTTTCGCTCCCCCTTGGGCACAAATTTTCCACCACCATATTTGGAGGGAGCATGGTGAGGTACAGTAGAGATAGTCTTAGGTGCAGGTGAAGATGACATTGATGGAGGACGATATGGTCCTACTGTTCTAGTAGCCATGGCACTCCCTTCAGTCTTAGACTCATCCATCATAGCTTTTAGTCGATTATCTTCAGTAATCACAGTAGCATAAGCATTCATCACGTCAGGAAGAGGGTCTGTGTGGAGAACACGGACTCTAGCAGCATCTAAGTGAGAGTCGAGTTCAGCAAGGAAGAAGTATAATCTGATCTTGTTAAGAGATTTGGCATGGAGGGCAATATCATCAGGATCCTTCATCTGGTTTGGTTCAAGAGTATCGATCTCTTGCCAAATAATTTGCAATTCACCATAATAGGCTTCAAGAGATCCACCATTTTGTCTTGTATTGACAAACTTCCTGTATAACTCATACAACTTGGAAGAGTCTTGACCTACAGAGTATGTTTTTTTCGCAGCCTCCCAAACATCCTTCGCAGTTTCCAATCTATCAAATATGGCACGAACATGTTTCTGCATCCCATTCAGAAGCCAAGATTGCACAAGACAATTTGCTTCTTCCCAATCTTCATATTTTGGTTCATCCTGTGGAGGTGCCTTTTTTGATCCCATGATGTAGCCAATTTTTCGTTGTCCAGCAATAGATAAACGAGCCGCTCGAGCCCAAGATTCATAATTAGCAGAGCCAGCCAATTTCTCTGGTGCAACTTGGAAATTGGCAGTCCCAGCACCAGTACTACTACTTTTCTCACCTTTTTCAGAGGCCATTGAATGACAAACACGATGAGTATAGCAGCAACAAACACCCAACAACAAGAGATGGTCACGGCAGCGAATTTCGACAGCGGAATAAGCACATTACGACAGCAGATTACGGCAACAGAGTAGGCACGTCACAACAACGGATCACGGCAGCGGAATAGCCGAATAGGCAAGATCCAACCAAAAAGCACAGCAGCAGCACAAAGAGATCCCAAGGGTTTAGGATTGCTCTGATACCATGTTAACACAAGGTATTTTTGGGTTTTCAGTATATTATTCATCTCCTGTTTGGAGGAAATATATACAAGTTCAAAATATTACAATTAGGAAAGTATTGGAAAGTCAACTATAGTTACAGCCAGGAAATTAGCAATCACTCATTAGTTCCTAGAATTAAGCCATGAACAGCTCACGTCACCTATCTATTCATAACTCACGCCAACAGGTAATGATCACTACGCATGGAAGCTATCACAATTGTGCGAATTCATACTCAACCCCATCACCCTACACGCATCACAAATCTAGAATGGGATAAACTTGGAGGACAAGTGACCTTCCCAAAGCACACAAATATGCAGATGCTGCCAAAATTCATATCTACTTTGAAACTTCTTTTCATATTTTTAGCTAGCTAGGGTGTTATTTCTTTTTGCTTTTTTTTTTTTGGTAAATTCGTTTGTATTTAGTTATACTAAAGGTTTTCCCATCAGCTTTTAGTATTTATTTATCTATTGATGAAAAATGCTTTCTTTTTCTTGCAATGTTGTTTCCGTACCTAAAAACCTGCACTAGGATAGCTAGGTTCATAGTGAGAACCACTATTGTGTATGTTGAGTGTGCATTCCACAACATTTTATGTTACTAACTCAGTAATCTAGAGTGCTAGAAATTGATATTTTGTGACTTATTAGTTTGTTTTAATATTTTGTAGGTAATCAGAGCAAAGATGAAAAAAAAGGAGTTATTTTTTGTCATTTCCTAGTCAAACTAGGAAAAGAGGAGAAATATTGGTCAAACCAGCAAATATGTAAATCCTAGTCAAATGAGGATTCCTAGTCTCACAAGGAAAGATCAAGCTTGGAGAAGAAGAAATCATGGTTGTTCAAAGTCCTAAATGAGAAATCCTAGTTGGAGCAGGAAATCTTGGTTGAACTAGGAAACCCTACGCCTAGTAGGAAAAGGAGTCCTAACTTAATTCATTGAGAATCATGATGGGAAAAATGGTAAAAGTGAAATCCATGTTGGACTAGAAATCCTACGTCTACGAGGAATCCTAGGTGGACTAGGAGATGTTGGTCAAAGGTTCTAGAAGCTTCCACAAGATATTGGGCTTCCATACAAGTAAGCATTGAGGAATGGGCTTTAAGGAGCATGTGCATGTCAAGAGGAAACCCTAAGGAGGAGGCGCATAAGGAGACTTGGGCTTAAGTAATGCCGCAAGCCCAATCAAGGGGAAACCCTAGCCTTGCCACAAATCTCTTTTCTTTTGGGTCAAGGAAAAGGTTCTCCTAGTTGGTGTTGATCTCTCCACCTCCTCATCTTCTATATAAAGACCTCATTCCTTCACAACCAAGGGACTTTTATGCTTTTAATTTTCTAAATTATTGAGAGAGGGATTCGACATTGAGAGGCCAAGAGAGAGATGTTGCCGCAAGCCTTATAGCTGATCTAGCCTTAAGCCTCTTTGCTTGTGGTCTCTCTCTTGCTTTCTCTTGTGCCGAAATCTCTAGCTTGTTTTTAATGATTTCCCTTGTTTTCTTATTTCAATTACTTAGTTTATTTTAGTTTGTTATTAACAATGGATTGAGAATTTATTTATATATTGCATCTTTCTTTTTTGAATTTATTTATATATTGCATCTTTCTTTGTTGAATTTATTTATTATGATTAGTTAGTAATTATTCTTACATGTTGGGATGAGCATTGATGTTTTTATTGTGTGATTAACCACGAGTGTATCAGTCTTCTACGTTAATGATTCGAAGTTTGCATGTAATAAGATTCTTTTATCTATTTGGAATGTCATGCTAGTTGTATGATATCTTTGACTAGTCACCTTAGGGAAATTGCATCTAGACTCTGGTTATGAATAGACTAATCATGTTGAGAATTTCTATTGGTAACAAGTTGATATCCTAAGAACATATCCATGATAATAAGAATCCATAGATGCTCATAGGTTACAAGTGTCGATGGGTCTATGCTCTATGTGTTTAACGTTTCCCAAGTTCAATAATGACTCTTGCATGGCTAACAACCCTAGGTATAATCAAGCCTTAGGGAACATGTTTAGTTAACTAATTAGAGCATAATCAAGCCTTAATTATGACATAGAAGAACAATTGCTGGAAGGGGAATAATCAAAGCCTTTTAGTAGTCAAACGTTATTCTTTTGTGTTTGAATCAATGACTAGTAAGGTTTGTGATAAGGGATTGCATAATTAAAATGGATTTTGGATTCTCAACATTGCAAGATAATTAAGTGTGTGTGCGTGAGTTAAACAACCTACAACCCCCCCCCCCCCCAATGTCATGTGTGTGTGTGTAGTGATTCTTAGTTGATAATTAGAATTGATTTGATGATTATTTACCTATTCCTCATGAGATCGACCTCGTACTTGCATCTTTTGCTATTAATGCAATTCGTGCATTTGTGAGTAACTTAGAGTTGAAACATGTTTTAATTGATTAATTTATTACTCTAAGAAAACAATAACAGTGTATAAGCCTAATATAGAGGAGTTAAGATTTATATTCATTTTCACAATTTTTAGTTTTTATTTAAACCCACTTTGCTCGCAAGCAACTGTTACCTCCTTCCATTTCACACACACCATCATCACGCACATAGATTAGTAAAGTCCTAGCCATACTAGGCAAGAAAAGATTTTAGACCCAGTTTGCTTCCTACTCGGCCGAACAATATGCTTGCTAAGAAGTCAATTGGGTCTGCACCCAAGCCCAAATACCCAAAACAAAAACTTTCTGACCTTAGGCACAAAAAGGCCCAAGTCAGTGGCACGCTCGCATCCTAATAGCACAAAAAAAGGTCCAAAGTTATAAGCCAATCTCGGCCGTACATGTGGCTGAGACATTTTTGGTTATAACCGTTTGGTGGTAAAGTGAGATCAACCTGAAAGTCTAGATGGGTAAAGTGTTATAATTCTTTTATTAATAAACAAAAATTGATACATTTAGTTAGTAGCAGACGTGATGAGCCTTAAACCCTTGAAATGCCAATGGTATAAGGCAGTGATAATATAATACAAGCTTGTAATTAATATTCTCTCATTCACTTCATATTGGTAAAATAAGAAAAAAATAATAATTAATATAAAAATTGAAAAAAAAAAAAAACTATTTTTACTTTCATTCTGTATCCCAATAAGAGTGGACCTATGTCCACCTCCATAGTGTCTATGTATTAAAATGAGAAGATTTGATAGGCCGAAGAGATGGGTTGGAGTACAAAAGTTATTGGGCTAGCTTACTTAGAGAAAACTTAAGGAAAAAAAAAAAAATAATTACACTATATAAGATAATTACAAAAAAAAAAAAAAAAAGATAGGGTTCAAACAATCTCTAAGGACGGTAACCAAGAAATAACTCATTGTTCTAAATAGAGAAGAGAAAATCAAAACGTATAAATGTAGGTACAATGATTACAGAAAGGCTCAAGAGAAGCTCGCACATCCTTTCAACAATGTATAGGGGAACCTTGATACTTCTGTTCTCCAGTTTCATATTACACCGCCATATATAGTTGCATGCCAGGATCGACCATATATCAAACTCTACCTCCATACATTGGCAACATTGATTGAGAAAAGAAACCACATTTTGGTGGGTTGACATTTTGGTGGAACCCTCAACCTAAGTTCCATATTGGTAGAGATTTCTCAACGCTAATAATAATAAACATTTCATAAGAAAATAAATTTTAAAGAGTTGGACATTGTAGAGAAATGTTTCAAAATGGGTTGAGAATCATTGAAATATATAATCATTTGGTCTCCTCCAAGTGAATCATTTGGATATCATTTGGTCTCCTCCATATAAGTGAATCATTTGGTCTCCTCCAACATCTCAGTAAACTTCTAAACATATTATCCTTTCGATCAAATTTTTGAACTATAATATATGGCTCAAAGCATGTATTATTTATGGCTAGAAGAAATGTAATTTCATCGATTACTCAATAAATTCATGATAAATAGTTAACATGCTATATGTATGGTTAACATCTTTTCAAGCTTTCTATGCCTTTTTTCATGAGATCAATGTAAATGTTTCTATAAGTATATTAAAGAATGATATATACTTAATTATTTTGACAAATATTATTTAATTTAAAATTTCACGATATGAAATGCAATTTAAATTCTTAATTAATTATTTTTTTTAACAATTATAGGAATCATACAAAAATGGGGATAACAAATGATGTTTAATTATGCATATCACTATTTTACTTGTTGTAAATAAGTGAATTCTAAAATCGACTCATATATGAATCAATAAAACATTGCTACATCATTTGGTTTTACCGAATTTACAATCTCGCAATTCATAATATATATGTCAAAATTCAGGCTTTAAGTGAAATAATTTAGCATTTATATATAGGAGTACAACCTTATACGTACACTCAATGAAACCTAAATACACAAGAAATATAATGAAAAAAATATAAAGAAAGCAATAAGAATAAGGAAAATATACTAAAAGAAAGTTAGGGTCTTATATGAAGTTAGATACTTTACCCAATTGAACTTTAGGGTTGATCTTACTTAACCACCTAACCAAATATTTGTGCCAATTTACCACCTTGATATAAAATTTTGTGCAATGTCCTACCACAGGCAGATTCCATTACACTTTCCATTAAAAATAAGTACGTGTGTCGCACGTGACCCCTTGTTAAGGAGTTTTTTTTTGCACTTTTTATTCCTAATTGGAAATGTATTTTCTTTGTTAAAAAAAAAAAAAAGTTGTATGTAAAAGAAGCGTCATGCTCCAAAACCCGGGTACGTAACAGAGACACCTGTCTTGAAAATACCCGAGACTACAAAAACCACTTTCCAGTTGTTATAATTCCAATTAATATTTCCAAAATAAGTTAAGCCTTTTGAGTTTGAGGAAAACAGGTTGAATTAGAGTTTTCGTGCCAGCAGAAATAAAATAAGTTGATAAAATATTTAAATATATTTAAATAGAAACCATTCCATCAAGGTTACGAGTTTAGGAAAGGTAACCTTAAGGAACATAAGATAATGTTCGACATATTTACAATACGACCAACCCAAAAAAAATGACAACTATTCGAAATACATATATATACAGAGGTACGTACTTCAAAAGATGGAAATAAATAGCAACAAGGTAGAACTTCTTGGAAGAAAAGATCTAAACCAAATAACTCTTGGAGCTGACAAGAAGCTAGGTCGTGCCCTTATTCTGAATCACCACTCAAAGAGCACAGTAGAGGGTAAACATCACATATGATCATAGCTTCCCCTCGAGGGACCCTGGCTATGTTTGAAAACAATAGTTGAAAATATTTATAGCCACTGAAAAACATTTCGAAATATGCACAAGCACAAACCAGAGAATCAGTTTCAAAAAGTCATTTGCATGCTCACACAAATTTCGAAAAACCATTTTTGGAAGCTTCCAAGTATCATACTTGATGACCAGCCATTTTGGCTGACTACCGCTTACCAACACTATTAGTAAAAACTTATATTAGTAGCGAGAGTATCCATTTCCTAGTAAGTACCACCTAAACTGGCCTCCCAAACGGGCAATTGACCAGTCTGTCCGTATTACCCCTCCGGAGGTTTAAGGAATCGAAACCCAATGTCATCATTGTGACCCCTTACTCTCAGGTCATCCAACAAAACTAGATATCGCTAACAGTAGATATCATCTCAACATAAAACCATGCACAAATGCCAACCAAAAACATTGCAACTTTTATATGCATTAATATATATATATATATATTAATAACACATGTAGTAAAAAGGGTCTCTAGACAAGGTGTGAATTTCTCCCTACCCAAAGGCCAGTGCTTAGCCTGATCCCACGTTCAAATCCAACTTACAGCTTTACCAATGTTCGCTTGTTCATCTTTGGGTGACTGGAGTCCCTAGTCCAACAACTGGTGTTAAAAACTAATTCCTCGTAAACCAATGACCTTGTTGGTGAAAGGTCCGGTTTAATTGATTCAGAGGTTTAGCACTAGCTTTGTTGCTAGGCTTTTTCTGAGTCTTTAATCCGGCATGACCCTGCTCCCCGAGGCAAACAATCATGTCAGATCTTGTTCAGAAACCAAGTAACGGTTTGGTTTCTAAACCCTAATGGTTTCTAATTAACTCCATTTTTAATTAAGTCGAGGAGGTTGATCAGTTATGAACCTACAACGAGACTAGGTCAGTGCATGAGGAAACTGAGGGAGCTTTGACTCAGTACTCAACGCCCGTATGCTCATGGACTGACCTTAGTTATCACGTCATTTAGTTACCATTGATATGATCTCAATATTTAATTAAGTTGATTTTATTTAACAAAAATTAGGCAGCATTTCAACTTAAATAAATAACTTTTAAATAAACTGAGTTGGAGGGATTACCTAACAAAAACCTTGCACGGGCAAAGTTAATTTCAGTACTACTTGAGTTGCTAATTTAGAGGACAAAAAGAGTCTAATTAATAAGAGAATAATCTAACAAAAATTTGACAGAACCTTAACTAGGGTTAAGGGATGACCTAAGGCTTTCAGGGTCGAAGCCTAATTTCTATAGAACTTCGGCTCGAAAACCTCCTAGATGGTAGAGCTCTTCACCACTAGCGCGTAGGCGAAAATGACTCGCCAATCCAACCTCCAGAACTCTAGTTATAATAAAAAAAAAATTTTTTTATTTGATCCTAGAAAGAGAAGCTCTCTAACTTAGAAAATAGAGGGAATTCTAGAGAAAGCTGTTAGAATTCTAGAGAAGCTCTCTAAATGTTATTTGATCCTAGAGAGAGAAGCTCTCTAACTTAGAAAATACAGGGAATTCTAGAGAAAGCTGTTAGAATTCAAGTTTAGTGTGAATAAAAATAATTGAGTGGAGGGGTATTTATAGGTGGGTAAGGGTAAATTCAATGACTAAGATTGATTTAGGATGAATGGCTAGAATTTAGTGAAAGGATTTAGATTCAAAAATAATTTATTTTTGAATTAATTAATTCAAAAAATAAAAGGATCTAGTGTAGTCTTTTTGTTGGGCCATTTGGGCTTCAAAAATATAATGGGTTTTCTAAAGAAAAGTGGGAAGGTGCTGCCCAAAAGTGAGAGACACGGGTTGGGCTTGGGTCAAAGTCTATCGTCCAATCACGGTGCGCCATGTGACATCGAGTTAACTTTTCTTTATTTTTCTAACTTCAAAAATTCACTAAAAATAGCTCAGGATTCGGAAAAATTCACCGAAAAACCCTACAGACTCGTCTCAGTGACTTCTAATTATCTAAAGGGTCAAAATATTATTTTGACTTATAGAACTTTTCTGGACATTCCCAACTTCTCAAAATAAATTATGGAAAATCAAAATAACTAAAAAAAAATCAAATAATTCTAGAAAATTACCAAAAATAGAATTAAGTCCAAAAAATATTTGGAAAAGTTCTCGGTGTGTCACAAGAAGCAAAACATATTTATAGCCATTACACTTCCAATGTCCCTAAATACAATGAAAATCTTCCAAAAACAATTTCAATTTGAACCTTTATAAGGGGGTAACGTGCAAGCATGTGCTTATTCTAAAAAAAAAGTGTAACAAAATCTGCCCAAAGTCTGACATTCCAAAAAAAAAAAATTTCTATTAAAGTGGTACATTGGCACAATTTTTTTTTTTAGTGTTTGGATCCTTCTAGAAGAAGAACATGTGACAAGCACTCAGGATGGACAATAAACAGGAGGTATTGGATGGCCCAACTTAGTTAAAATAAAGAAGAGGCCCAGAAGGTGCAAAAGTTGAGGACTGAAAAGATGAGCTTTGATAAACAACCAAAACATGAACTCAATAGTTGCGAGTCAAGAAGAAAAATTTTGGTCAACAACTTTTTCAAATGCCAACTCATCAAGTAGGGTAATAGTCACTATGCCTGCAAGTTGTCACAATTGTACGTATTTGTACTCAACACCCATCGTACCCTATACGCATCACAAATATAGAAAGGGACAAACTTGGAGGACAAGTGACGTACCTTCCCTATAAAAAGTAGCACAAAAGATGGAAAAAGAATCCTAGAGCACACAGATATCCAGACATTACCAAAATTCAGATCTACTTAGAAACTTCTTTTCATATTTTTAGCTAGAATGTTATTTTCATTTGCAAAAGCCTTATTTATATTTTGATATTTTTTTTAGTAAGTCCGTTTGTATTTAGCTATGCTAAAGATTTTCCCCATCAGCTTTTAGTATTTATTTCTCTATTACTGAAAAATGCTTTCTTTTTCTTGCAATGTTGTTTCCATACCTAAAATACGTGCACTAGGTTAGTTAGATTCATAGTGAGAACTACTATTGTGTATATTCCTAGTACAAATGAGTTAAGATTTATATTCGTTTCAAAGTATTCTGTTTTTATTTAAGCCCACTTCGCTTCCAACCAACTGTTACCTTCTTTGATTTCACACACACCATAATCAAGCACATAGATTAGTATAGTCCTAGCCAGAGTAGGCAATAAAATAATTTAGACCTAGTTTGGCTCCCACTCGGTCGAACAATCTGTTCGCTAAAAAGTCAGCTGGGTCTGCTCCCAAGCCCAAAACACAAACTTTCTGACCTTAGGCCCAAAAGGGCCCAAGTCAGTGGCACGACCAGATCTTAATAGTGCAGAAAAAGGTCCAAAGTTGTAAGCCAATTTCAGCTATACACGTGGCTGATACATTTTTTGCTATAACATTTCATACTAGCTAGTAAAATAAGAAACAAATAAATAATAATTAATAAAAAAATTGGAAAAAAATAAAAACTATTTTTACTTTCGTTATGTATGCCGATTGGACCTATGACCTAGCTATCTCCATTGCGTCTATGTATGGAATTGAGAAGATTGGGTAAGCCAGAGAGATGGGCTGGAGTCCAAAAGTAATTTGGTTATCTTACTTAGGGAAAACTTAATAAAAAGGCTATTTTGCACATTTATTTCCCACACTTTGCACCATGTATGCAAATACGACCCATAAAAAAAAATTGTGGCCAATTGTCATGCAAATGGTGCTAATGTGGCACTTACTGTTACATTCCATTCACTTTTTGTTAAATCATTTTTTTTTTTGCACATTTACCACCCAAATTTTACATTCTGTGTTCAAATACCACCCATAAAACAAAGTTTGGCTAATTACCACTCGTACTTTGCAAATGGTGCTAATGTGGCACTTGCCGTTATATTTCATCCAATTTCTATTAAGTCTAAAGATATTCTCGTCATTTATATATAAGACATTTAAAAATACTTCTATTATTTGCTTGCCAAAAAGTTACATACTCAATTTTCATAAATAAAAAAGTTACGTACTCACTAAACTTATCGGCCTTTGCTTGGTTATTTACATGTCTACCCAATTACATTAACCATTACATCGATCAGCTATGAGTATTCATAACTGGAGGGAAAGAATGAAAGATGCATGCTGATGTTCAATCAGAAAAGATTAGTATCGTAAACCTGATCATGTTTGAAAAATACATTGAAATAATTATTTTTCATAGAAATATTTATTTTATAAACTAAAATATTTTAGAATTAAAAATGAATAATCAAACCTCACCTTCACACTTATCAGCCACCACCATCGACACACACTTCACAACCACCGTGTTTGGCACACCCATTTTTGGTTGATTCATATTTTTTATATTTTAATTTAAGTGTAAAATTTATATTTTAATTACAAAAATTATTTAGAAATACATTTTCAATTTTCTAAAAAAATAATTAGTTTTTTATTCAGACAAAAAAAAAAAGTTTTTTAAATTCTGTTCAAGGACAAAATGGAAAGTTTATGAAATAAAAATTCTCTATTTTAGTCATCAGATCGACTCATCAAGATTTTAAAAGCCCAAAAAAAAAAAAAAAAAAAAAATTAGTTAAACAATTCTGTAGGTGTAGCATCCATATGGTGTGGTGGTTCGGGTTTAGTCATGTTTGGTGATCAAGGTAGCTGGATCGTCACATGCTGCCTGCACATGGAAATGTAATTGTCATGGACCCCTAATCTTATTTCCCTTTTTTTCCACCATAAATAATCTCTTTCAATTCTCAGGTTTCACAATTCAAATCAGTTACTTGTCTTCTGTTCTGTGAGAAAATGATTTATTTTTAATTTTGATTTTGGAAAAGGTCCCAAAAGAAATTCAAGAAATTAAGGGCCCGTTTGGTATTTTACTTAAATTTTTTTTTTAAATGTGAATTTCCAAAATCAATTTTTAAAATTTAAAAACTTATTTGGTATGAAATTTGAAAACAATTTTAAAATTTTAAAAATGATAACAGCTAAGAAAGAAAGAAGTGTAAAAAAAAAAAAAAAACGATGTTTTATTATTTTTAGAAAAATGCATGTTTTTGAATTTTTTTTCTAAAAACAGTTTTTGAAAATGGTCTAGCAAACACATTTTCTTGACTAAAACTTGTTTTTTTGTTTTTGAAAAAAAAAAAAAATTTTTGAATAGAATACCAAACAGGCCCTAATGTATCCCAATTAAAAATAATGAAGAATGCAAATTTTTTGTTTTTGAAATGAAACGGCAAGAAAGCAAAATTTTTTTAAAATACTCTATTTTTCCCCCCATTTTGGTAATAATTGATGTTTGATGAGTTGGACCAGGAGGTTGTGAGTCGCGAGTACTACCACCAGGAGTGTAGTACATCTCATCTCTTTGACTCTAACTTGTTAATTCTTCATCTCTCTTGTTAATTCCAGTTAGTACACAGAAGTGGTAGTACGTACTACTACATTGTAATCCTGGTCATTAAATTGGATTTGGGTAGTACATGCGTGTACGATTACGCTTGGCCTATATATTTCGCATGGTATATGTACAACTTAAGAACAGCAAGGGACAAGTATAATATCCTCAAGTTGACTGGGGCTTGTCACAAATGAAAGCAGATGGAGGCAATTAGCAATATTGGCAGTCTTGCTGTTGAGTATTGGACCTATTGGTTTAGACTTGAGATCGAGGAGCTGAATCTGAGGATATATAGGGTGCCAAATGCAAATAAGAGGTAATATAGGGGGAGAAAATGAGAAATGTGAAAGAGACTTGATATGACAGCTAGGGAAGAGGTAGAGCATGGATGGAGTGTCCCAACAGCAAATAGAGCTGTTGTGGCTCTACTCATGCACTGCCTCTT
>JAOTRM010010899.1:0-16187 GCA_028570905.1 Dryas integrifolia
CTAAATGATTGATTTTTAAGGGTGTATATACAACGGTTGTCCATGTATAACCGTTGTGTAGGTGCACCAGGACAACGGTTTTTGGCCGTTGTCTATTGGGGTATGAATAGACATCCGTCAATTAGACGACGGTAAATAAACAACTTACACAACGGTCAAAATCTGTCGTCTGAATGCTATTTTGTAGTGGTGTGGTGTGTACTAGCTTTAGAGAGATCACACTTGTGATCTTAAGCCTCTAGGTATATGAATGTTCATTCTTTTGGTGGTTCCAAATCAAGAAGATGGACATGGAAAGAAGACATCCCCATGGATGCGTGTGAAACCCTGAAATTTTTCAAATTCCTATTTTCTAATTTTATTTGAGAATTAGGAATTGTCTTAAAGTTTTCTTTTATTTTTCTGCACCAAAAATTATTTTCGGATTTTATAAATTGTTTTATTGTTTGACTTGTTGACCCAAAGAAATAGTTTGTTTTAAAACTCAATTTTGGTCTCATTGTGTAGAGCTCGACTCTACGAGCGCGGAGACTCGAAGAATGCGTAAATCGGAGTTACGATTCGAGAGTTACAAACGTATGAAGTCTAGTGGCATTCAGAAACCACAACTCAGCCACCTCCCTAACTCGCTATGTTGATCTTTCTCCTCCCGTGCGGCCTCGCCAACGCGTGTTTCATCGTCCAACGACTGTTGCTAGAGCTGTGTGGATCGTTTTCTTCGTCTCTCTCTCCTCTATCTCTCTCTGTAACTCAATTGCCCAAAAACCCAACCACCCAAACAGATCAAAGCCGAGAAGACTTGAAACCTACCGGCGGCGAGTACTCTTTTCCCGCAAAATTGAGGACGGTGACCTACTAGGCTTTGTTCCCCTCGTCGAGCTGAACAAGGTGGTGGCCTCCGATTGTCCATCCACCCTGTCACGACGGCATTTCAATGAGAAGAAGCCGACGACCTATGCCGTCGACATTGCTTTTTCGGCGGCGTTGTTACGCGTCACCACCACTCTCTTCTTCTACTTGTTGACACGAGATTAGTGGTGTCTTTGGATCATCGATCAAATTAATCACTTTGCGCAGCAAACCGAAGAGAGAGGCACCCGGAGCTTCCTCAGCCGATCTTCGCTAATCTCGACGGCAACTTAGCCCATCTTGGGCATGTCTCATCTTCTCTTGGCGTCTTCTCTCTTCTGGTGCACTTGCATGTGCCCAGATTGAGCTCAATCTGAAGACCCAGCTCAACTGCCTGCTGCCACTACGAGTTTAGCCGCGTGTTGTGGCTGTTTGGTTGTTTCGAGGTGGTAATCAACCCTTACTCAATCCCTGTAATCATTTGAGTCATTCATTGATCTCCTATTCTTGTTGTTGTGTAATCTGATTATGATTATGTGTATTTCTTTGTGAAACTGGTCGAGCAGCCATTGTTCATGGCATCTGCCGCCCATCCCAGTTGTTTCTCGGTCTTTTGAACTTTGTTTTTGAACCTTGTGTTGTTTTGGTTGTCTGTTGTTGATTAACAGGTTGTGTTAGCTTGGAAATCCTAAACCTAAAGCCATTGCAGTTGTCAAACTCAAAACCCTAGCTTGGTATATCACTGACTAGGGTATCCGTATTCATTTCGTTAAAATTAAACGATCTAACCTTGGATCAATATTTGTTTGGATCCTAAACTCGAACTCGTATTGTTAATTATCGTTAGTTGTCTCGATTTGTATAACCAAACCCTCTTTGTCATGTCTCGAGTCAATCCTGGATCACCAATGATTTCAGAAAGTGAGTCGTAGATCCTCAGTTTGACCTCGAGGCCATTTTGGTCATTTTACTCTTTTTGCTTCGAAACTTATGTAGTTGGTTCTCGACTCTTAATGCGAACTCCTATATTTATTATAGGTATTTGTGGAGCTTTGTTTCTCTTGCTCAGTCGGTGTGAACAACTATTTTGATTATTGAACGGGAAACCGATCCGGAGTGTTGATCGGGTGTTTCCGACGAAGGTTAGAGTCCACCTGACTCGTCCTTGTTGCTATTCTTCCGAAGTTAAACTTGGATTCATCTTTCGCCAATTCTTTTGCACTTATTTGTTTGTAAGGGCAAAACGGTCTTTTTACGTGACTTTCGAGGAACAGTACATTTAGATGGTCGATCTCATGCGATGGTGGGTTGTACAAGCTAAGTAGAACTTTGCTTGGGACTTAGGTGGGTGAACAACTAACCTTCTAACTTGTTGGTTTTACAGGGAATGCTTATATCCTCATGATTGAGATATGTTGCATTATTGTGTGTCGATCCTTCTTTTTGAATCGTGTAATTTGGGGTCGATACTGAATTGTTTTATCATTATTGTCTTGTGGGTTATTATCATTAATTTGTGAACCTATGTGTGCAGATATACTCTGTGAATATCTGAAATGCTTTCTGATTTGTAAACGGATCCATACTTTGGAATGATACCCGAGACGGGTATGTGATGGCACGGCAGTTGCCGGTTATCCACTGTTGATAGAGCGGATACGTGATTATACTATGGTTGTGTGTTTCGGCATTTGATTTGCCGATTACGCTTCGGCGATGGAGCGGGTATATAATTGTCATACGTGGTTGTTTGTTTGAGAATCTAGTTGTCTCTCAAACCCAAAAAGGATGTGCATGATGTACATGTTTTGGGTATATTCAGGTTTTCAACACACTCGCAACGAGCTTTGAGGTCTCATGTATTTTTAAGGCAAGTGCTTTTGATGCAAATCCTATTTTTGAGTTATAACAAGAAAAGAGTATCTAATTAAAGGCACTTTTGAATAATTGGATTAGGAAATAGAGACCTCAATTATTTGACTACTTGTCCCCACTACAAGAAAACAGGGATTTGGCAATGATTGAAAGTCGTTGTCTAAATCTTGGAATTTGTTGCCTAAAACTATCGGCAACAAAATTCTGTTGTTGCCATGGGCGTTGCCCTAGGACCCTTACCAATGACTATCCACAACGATTTTGGCGATCGTTGCTAATTTGGCAACGAATATTTCGTTGCCGATTCTGGTATAGAAAACCAAATTTTTGAAGGATATTTAGCAACGATCACCGCGTTGCCTATTTTATTATGCAACACCGTCGTCGTTCCCTTATCAATTTATACGCAACAACTTTGGTATGGCCGAATACATTTGGTAACAATCCATGTCGTTTCATATATCATTTAGACAACGAAGGCCGCGTTGTGTATTATATTACGCAACACTGTTGTTGTTGCCATTCCAATTTATAGAAAACCACTCTATTGTTGCTTAATAATTGCGGTGAAATTCTATGGTGTTGCATATTCTATCAAGCAATGTTTCTATTATTGCTTAAGTATGAAATATGCAAGGACCATGGTACTACCTAATCTTCTTCGCAATCATGTCATCGTTGCCTTTTCCATCAAAAGGCAACATGGTTTTGTCATTGCCTAATCTTCTTGGCAACTAGACCGTGTCATCATTGTCTTTTCCCTCAAAAGGCAAAATGGTTTGGTCCTTGTCTAATCTTCTTGGCAACCATGTCATCGTTGCCTTTTCCCTCAATTGGCAACATGGTTATCGTTGCCTTTTGAGGTACGGAACGTAATTTCTTTTTAGAATTGGCAACAAATAATTTTTTAATTATCAATTATTTATTTTAATTAATTTTTATAAATATAAATAATGCTATTACTTCAAGATATAAAAGTTAAAATCTCAATAAAGCTTCATAATATAACTTGTTCACATACTTGTCTAAGAAAATACTTAAACACAAATGTAATAAAGCTCGGAAAAAAAAAAAGCAACTAAATCAAATTTCATCCTCATCCTCATCCTCACTGCTACTGTTTGCAAGCTGACCGTCATTTTTACCATCTCTAGATTGTTGAGGAGTGTGACTGGGAGTCAGTTGCTCATGGATAGATCCGCTACTACTATTGCACATTTGAGATCTTTTAAAAGCTTGCAACTCGGATCTTAGTTCAACATTCTCATTTTGCAAAGTCTTAAAGTCGTGAACAAGTTGTTTCATCATGTTTTGCATCTCCATCCAACCATTGAATGAAGGCTCAGATGCAGTAGTGAAGGAGGAAGATTTATCCTGACGAGGAAAAGCACCAAGACCACATATGGTTCTACCTTTCACCCCGAGTTCCTCACCCCAGATCTCATACTCAACTTCCAAAGGCACCTGTATGGAATTCGCTTGAGTACCCTCAGGTTTTTCCTGAGCCATACTTAACTTAATTGATTGCATCTCTCTTCTTCTTCATTTTTTCCTACAGTATAAAAGTTATAGTCAAGAGGTGGAACTAAAAGTAAACGGTAGAATGCAGTACTGTTTTGAAGAAAAGAAATTAGGTATATTTATATTAAAATAGAAGTGTTGGTATATCATCCACTCTTCAACCTAAATGCATAATTTATATGGAAATTTCCCTAGCAAATTTTCATTTAATTAAAGAATACATACACATGGTGAAATTAAAGCTTTTAAATTTACAAACACATGACTACATGTTTCTCCCTGGCTTTATCAGTAGTCCACTGCTAATTCTTGTTAATGTACATATCTTTCCAGTTATCAGTAAAAGATGAGACCTTGCCCTCCTATATTAAAAATACCAAAGGAAAAAACAACTTGGTTAGTGGCAAAATAACACAACATCAAGAGTACACCATCACACACTGTACAAGAGTACACCATCACACAATGTACATCATCACACACTACACATCAATATCACACACTATAGATCAACATATAATTTTTATAAGCTGAGGATAAATCTGTATATAGCATAATTGGAAATGAACATAAACTAACATTGTTTGGCTTAATGCAGTTCTAGAACGCTTGTTTAAATGAAAGAAAATGAGACAAGGAGAAGAGAAAACATAAATAACTTGGTTAACTGTTTCCACAAGAGTGAAATAATTAAATTTACCTTAGCCTTCTATAGAACATACTGGACAAATGGTTTTGTACCTCCACGATGGTTGTTCGGTGGTTTGTTACGATTGTTGGAATTGATTTCAGAAATTTTCTGCATGAGAAATTTTCTGCATTAGAAAATATATTAATTATAATTTTATGTTCATTCGTGGAATAAATATTATGAATATGCATGAGAAAAAGATGGATTTAATTATACTAAGAATTCTGAATCCATATAAACATTGTCATATAGCCAATGCCATTGATCTAGTGGTCTTTCAAACCATAAAACCTTTCTTAGGAGGTGTATCTAGTCCATGCTCAGGTGTCCCATAGTTCTAGTAATGCTTAAACAATCTATTCTTGAAGCAGGTGGATCCCACCTCCATCTTCTTAATTATTAATATATTCAACTACATATTGGAGAGTCAAGTCTACATTATACTTCACCTAAGATGAAATATACAAAAATATTAGGATAAAAGATGAATCAACTACCAAAAACATCAGCACAATCAGAAAAATGACTCATAAAAATCCAAGATGTGATGGACATATAAAAGATATGAATATTCTAACCAAAAGAATAAAAATTCTTTGTCAGTAATACAAGTGGCTTCGGAAAAAACCCAGAAGGAATACAAAACTTACCAGCAGTGTCTCTTGCATTAGTCTTTTCTCCTCCTCTTGTTTCAGTCGTTTAAAATGAGTCTCAACTTATATCCGCTGGTGAACTCATCTCTGATCCAACCCAGTTCCAAAAATAAAAAGGGCTTAACTTATTTTGGGGATATTTAGGATTATGACGCAAGTTCTTAGGTGTTTTAGGTTCGAGTATTCTCAAAATAGGTGCTGCTGTGATGTACCCGGGTTCCGGGGCGTTACAATGTGTGCAAGTCTTGGGTACTACCTAAGATGGTCATCAAGAGTAATCTCTTGTTCTCTTAGCTATTTATTATTTTTCATGCCTCATCACTATGCTTCCAACACTGGGCATAGGTGATTAAAATTGAAAATCCACTATGCTTCCACTTTTAGAAATTGTTTCTAAGTACCCATCATTCCCTTCAATACAGAGCTAGGACAAAGGCAAATCTAAAGCTTATTGGTTCTTATCAGGACCAGTATAGGAAGCTTTGAGACTATACTGTTGTTCTTAGGAAGTATAACCCTACCAGTACAATCAAAATGAAAACAACATTGGAGGGTAGAAAGGCTAGGTTTTAGAGACTGTATGTATGTTTTGCAGCCCTCAGGCAAGAATTTGTACTTGGGTGTAGGCCTGTTGTGGGAGTAGATGGGTGCCATTTAAAGGTACTCATCCTAGACAGCTTCTAACAGCAGTAGGCATAGTTAGAAACAATGGAATGTTTCCCATTGCCTATTCTATAGTTGAAATTAGGAATAAGAGTAGTTGTTCTTGGTTTTTGAAGTTATTGATGCAAGACTTAAATATTGAAGATGGGCCCACAGAGGAAACCTCACCAACGAACAAATAGAAAAAAGTTAGCCAAATAAATCAAAGTCAAGGTCCTGATGATAAGAGATATCAAAGGAAAGGATTTGGAGGAAAATGATGGAAGGGGAGGGATCGATTCAATGAACCTCCACTCAATTGTACCCTCTCCAAGATATACCATGAGAACAAACATCACAGAATCTTTCACGAACCGCCACCTCTTACCGGACCTCCTGAAAAACGGGATAAGAACAAGCATTGCGAATCCCACAAAGATCATGGCCACGAACTGTATGAATGCCGGAGTCTTAAGGCTCAGGTGGCAGTAATGATGAAGAAAGGGCAGCTTAATTGCCCAGTGTTGAGCATACAAGGATAAACAGGTTGAAGCAGAGACACTCATAACAATGAATGCAAGAGAAAGAACTCTCTAAAGAAGTACTCATGATCCATGGTGCACCAATTCCACCAGAGAGAATAAAGGCGAGAGATAGTGGAAGGCATCGAAAGCTCGAAAAAGCACGAACAGAGAACCAAATCAGCTCGGGTTCAGCACAAGCAGCCTCTTTAAGTGGGTTAGGGGTTATATCATTTAGCAGAATAGATCTGGAAGAACTCGATATACCCCACAATAACGCTTTGGTGGTAACATTCTAGATTGGGAAAGCAAGAGTACATCGTGTAATAATCGAAGGAGGAAGCAGCATGAATGTCTTATACTTTGGAACCTTCAAGAAAATAGGTCTCAACAAGAAAGATTTGATAGCGAATTCAGCCCCAATCACAGCTTTTGAAGGAAGTCAAGTGATTCATTTGGAGAGATCACTTTACTGTAACAGCAGCAGGAAAAACCCTCCAGGTAACATTCATCGTGATCAATGCTCCTTCCACTTACAATGTAATTATGGGAAGATTGGATGTTCTGGATGGAAGATGAAGCTTATGAGCGATGTCAGGTGTTCAGAATCATAACTGCTGATGGGTTGAGTACTGTTGATATCAAAGGAGATCAATGGGTGGCGCGGCAATGTTATCACATAACGACGAACAACAGGGCAAATGGACAAGCTTCATCAACCGAGCTTGAAAAATAGCAATAAAAGGAAAACCCACCAGGAAGGATCGAGTTAGAGCCCGATCGATCTGATATGCCAGGAATAGATCGATTTAAGCATTGCATACCATTGACTCAATGTAAATCCGAATGCACAACATTTCCAGCAACGACAGCGACAACTTGCACCTGAGAGGAATAAAGTCATCAGTGACGAGGTGGACCGTCTGCTCGAGGTGGGATTCATCAAGGACGTGTGGTGCCCGAGCTGGATTTCCAATGTGGTTATGGTTCAGAAAAAGAATGGGAAATGGAGAGTATGTGTGGACTTCACGAACTTGAATAAAGCATACCTGAAAGATTCTTATCCACTCCCAAAGATAGATCAGATGGTAGATGCAACTGCTGAGTATGAATAATTTGTCCTTCCTCGACGCATATTCGAGGTATAATCAAATCTCGATGGCAAGGGAAGATCAAGACATGCAAAACTACTTTCATATCATAAAGACGACTTTATTATTATACTCTGATGTTATTTGGACTGAAAAATGCAGGGTCAACGTATCAAAGGCTGGTAAATGGGATGTTCAAAGACCAGTTAGGATGAAAAATTGAGGTATACATTGATGACATGGTGGTTAAGAGTCGGATTAAATCCGATCACCTCAAGGATCTTCAAGAGGTACTCCGAACATATAAAATGAAGTTGAATCCAACGAAATGTGTGTTTGGGGTATCGTAAGGACAGTTCTTGGGGTATATCGTGAGCTAAAGAGGGATAGACAACCCCACGAAGGTACAAGCTCTTCGGAATATGCCCGAACCAACAACGCCGAGAGAGGTGCAATTATTAACAGGACATCTTGTAGTGTTGAGCAGATTTGTATCTAGACTGTTAGATAAGAGTAGGCCATTCTTTCAGGAAATTAAGAAGAGGAAAGGCGAAGTATGGGGGCCGGAGCAAAAAAGAAGCCTTCAAGAGAATAAAACAATATATGGCAAGCCCACCTATTCTGACAGTACCAAAACTAGGTGAACCTCTTTATCTTTATCTGGCAATCTCAGATTTTTTTTGTTAGCAGTGCAATATTCAGGGAGGGGAACAACAACCAGCACCCCTTACTTATGCTAGCAAAAAGTCTGGTTGGCGCCGAGACTAGGTACAATACCTCGAAAAAAATGATTCTAGCTTTGGTAACATCCAAAAGAAAGCTTCATCAATACTTCAATTACCATTCGATCATGGTCCTCACGAACTAACCAGTTCGAGCCATTCTTGCTAAACAAGATCTCTATGGAAGGATGACCAAACGGGCTATCAAACTAAGAGCATTCGAGATCGAGTCCAGGCCATACACTGCAATCAAAGGCCAAACAATTGTAGATTTCTTAGTAGAATCAAAGGAGACAATGAAGGTGATCGAAAAGGCAAGATCAGAGGAAGAATGAAAACTTTACGTGGATGGTTCATCAAACATGCATGGGGCAGGGGCCGGAATCATTCTGCGAACCCCAGATGGAATGGAACTCACATTCGCTCTTCGATTGGACTTCCGAGCTTCAAACAACATGGTAGAATATGAAGCGCTAGTCAACGAGCTCAAAATTGCATTGCGAGTTGAGGGAAAATACCTACAAGTATTCGGTGATTCTCAACTAATTGTAAATCAGGTTAATGTAGGATACATAGTGAAGGATGAAAAAATGGAGTTGTATCAGAAATTGACAAGGGGATTAGGAAAAAAGTTAGAAAAAATAACATTCATTTATATTCCAAGAGAGGAAAATGAGGGGGCAGATAAACTGGCATGTGAAGCATCCTTGGCAGAGTCCGAACTGATAAGATTGATAGTAATTGAACAAATCATAATTCCAAGTATAACAGAGAGCTCTGAAGTAATGGTCATTGATCAGCTCGAAGATAACTGGATGAAACTTCTGATCAAGTATCTCCAGAATGGGACGACACCAACGAACCCAATCGAAGGCTGAAAGCTTAGGATACAAGGTTGGTGATTGGGTCCTGAACGAATCATGGATACCAGACCAAAATCCGGCGAGGATGCAGACATGTAAATTTGGGAAAACTTGGGAAAAGCCTTACAAGGTAACAACCATTTTTGGCAAGGGGCATATCGACTTCAAGAACTTCGAACAGGAAAATATCTGCCCAGGCCATGGAATGCTGTACATTTGAAAAAATATTTTGTGTAAAATTCCTTTCTTTGATTAATCTTTTTCCATGCTCACATCTCTTCGTTGGGAGGAGTATAACAAGCAAAATATTTGTAAATTTTCCTTATGACATTTGGTTTACACTTTAGGTTCAGGAGCGGCTCAATTCGCAATCACCAGAACTGGTCTATCTTTCCAACCGTTGTGAAAGGAAGGTCGGGAATGTAATAATTTCTGATAGTCCCTTCCTCATCATTGTGCTCGTTCCACTAATAGAAATAGAAGAGATCGGCGAAACCTAAAGCTGCTCCCTAGGTGAGACCAAAGCCCAGTAGAGTGGAGATAAGCTAATAACAACTGGGATTAAGTTGAAAAGGGTGAACGCCCATCAGAGTAAGCACGACGTGGAAAAGGGGATGAAGAGAAATCGAATGTAGGGCAAGGAAAAAGCTGAAATCATCAAAGCTCCCTCCGGAACTCCATCGCTGGTAACGATGTTGGCATCAGAAGGAAAAAGGAGAAGCTGAACGTTGGCGGGGATCGAGTTATCACGGGCTAATTCCTTCAGTTGTTTCTTGGAAGACGCCCAGAACTCGTAAATCGCTTTGCAAGCCTTTCCCTTTTTACCCATTATGAGAAAGAAGAGGAAAAATTCGAGAGAAAAAATGAAACTTACTCAGAGAAGCACTTTGCAACAATCGTAGAAATGGTCACAGACAATCGAAGCTCACATGAAATCAGTAAGTGTTGGTGGATAAAGAATTTCAGGAGAAACCCTCAGTAGAAACAACACAAAAGGAGGAAGATGAAAAACTTGAATCAAAACCGCAAAATTGGTAAAGTAAGTTTCAAGTCCTTTCAAGTTCTAAACTAAAGGAAGTGCCTCGGGAGTACAAAAGGCGCCATAATGTGTCCTAAGTCCTAACCACCGTTTATTTCTTCCCCACTAACCCATGAGTGATACATGGAAATAGAGGAAGAAATTGGAGGCATTGTGGGGGCCAAAATTATCACAATAAATTGTTGCGTTGAGGCAAAGCAAACAAATAAGAAGGAAATGGGCTTGATCAAGGGAATCATCCCATACTGCAGCCTAGGAAGTAGAAATGCAAAGCCCAATTCCACTTGATAATAAATAGGTGCAACTTTCTTATTATTTATTAATAAGAACGTTGTGATTAGGAATTGAATATCATTCAAGATCATTCATCTCATGCATGCAAGTGGGAACGAAAATGTGAGAATCAGGGAAACGTTACTCGATCATGAATCCAATAAATAGCTTAGATGGATGAGTAACAAGGTACGCACACTTTAGGTGAACACATGCAAAACAATTGCAATAAAATACTGACTTAGGCATCAGAGTATTTTTTCCAGGTGTCAACCCTTCCTTTCTCCGGAGAGAAGAATATATCATTCATTTTCATCAACTTGCGAGTCAGGTAATTCAACCAATTCACTTATTGTGGGCTAATTAATTCTTCTTAAGAATTTTGGTTCCAACAGGTTAGTTTGGGAATAATGTGGGGGTGTGAAAATAAGGTGGGTAGGCAAATAGGAATGGGGGTTGGCAATAGTGTCACAAATAATATGCGCTCTACTGTATGATAGTAGGAAACCAAATCTTGAACCCACCTTTTTCATTTGTGAGATACCTATATATACTATTACCCCAATCAAAAAAGAACTTCTTTTATTATTACACCTAAGTTATCATAAATATAAATTATAATTAAATTCATATATATATATAACTTATTATTATAAATCTCACTTTATTCATTCACATAAATGTTTATAATTATTTAACAATTAACAATTCCAATAAAGAATAGCCAATTTAAAATTTAATTGCATATCAATTCATTCTCGCTTTACATTAATTAAAAGTAAATATGTATATTTCAAATTTGGTTGTTGTATTTGTTTTGAAAATTTCCTTAAAAAAATAAGGCTCAATTACACATTTGTCCATGAGCTATAATGCCAATTTCAAGTGGGTTCATAAAAGGCCAAAAAATTTCAAGCGCATACACGAAGAATCGAAAACGTTGCAAGATTGACTTCCTTCCATGGATCTGTCAGGACCTCAGTTAAGTGCCACTTTGGACACATCCAACATGGGTTTTTTAAATGACATGTATGCCACGTGGAAAAAAAACACTAAAAAAATTCTTCACAACATTTTAAAATATACAAAACTTAAAACAAAAAACTTAAAAACGTAAAAATTACTCACACCCCACCCATGTGATCTACCCACACCAGCCTCCACCCCTCCTTCTCCTTCCTCCTCCTTTCTTCCTCCCCCTCCTTCTTCCTCCTCCCAGATCTTCTGCAACAAGAAACAATTCAAAGTTTGAAAACCATTTTAGGCACACACCCATCTGCTAAAAACCCAAAAAATTAACCCACATCAAAAATCAAATTTTTTTCTCAATTCCTTTTTTTGTTCTAGCTTTCTCCAAAGCACAAAATGAAAAATCCAAAAAAATAATCTAGGAAATCCATATTACATTTCATAAAAGCCATGAACATGTATATCCAAATTCTTTAAAATTACCAGTATGTGAGACAAATCAATTCAATTCATCACAAACACTGTACTTGACCTTCCTGTCCAACCCGACATCGACCTCCTAGATCCACTTGTAGAACTCGGAAGGCTCGAGCTTCTCACCGAGCTAGTAAGGATGTGGCAAAGATCGGAGATGAATGGCTAAGACTTGTCGTCGTTGTCAGTGTCAAAGAGTTTGAACGCCTCCTCCATTCAGTATACTTGGTCGTCGCTCAGTTGCTTGCCCATTTTTTTCGGGTCTCAATTTCAGGTTTGGATTGTTTCTCTCTCTGTCTTTCTCAAAAATGTGTTTTTTTCAATTTCTCTCTAGAAAATCAATATGGTGGAAGTGGAATTGGAGCATAGAGAGAGCAGGTTAACCCGATTGGGTGAAGGTAGTGTCAACGGGAACAAAAATGGTGAGAGAAGGAGATTGCAGGACGAGCTCCAGAGTCAGAGCCAACGACACGAAGCCCAAATTTGAGAGGATTTCAATGGGCTATTGATGAAGTTTCAAAAAATTTAGAGGAGTGTAAGTGAATGAGTGAAAGTGGAGTCAAAGAAGTCAATTTAGAGGGAGGGCATGTACGATTTTTGTTTTTGATGAGAAATTCGGACAGTGGAGGTGGAAGGGATGGAAACTGGGAATATGTGGGAGAAGGAAGGTGAGGAGGAAGAAAGGAGGAGGAAGAAGGAGGGGGTGAACGTGGGCGGGCTGTGGATTTTTTAAGTATTTTTGTTTTTAATATTTTAAAAATGCTTTGATGAAATTTTTTTATTGTTTTTTTTCCACGTGGCATACATGTCCTTAAAGAAATCCACACTGGATGTGTCCAGTGTAGCACGTAATTGAGGTCCTGACAGATCCATGGATAGAAGTTAATTTTACAACGTATTCGATTTTTCATGGACACGCTTGAAATTTTTTGGCTTTTGTCGACCCACTTGAAATTGGCGTCATAGTTCGTGGGCAAATATGTAATTGAGCTAAAAAATAACTTTGGTCTCAATTTAGTGGAAAGCTTCAAAATATATACAGTGGAAAGCTTCAAACTATCTATAAATTTAATGACCAAATGCATATATTGGTAACACAACTTCATAATTAAATTAATTATTGATTGATTCACCCAAGATTTATTTCTACTCGGGATTTTCCTAAATATTAAGTACAAGACAATGGATTTTACAAAATAGGGTATTTAAAAAGTCTTACAAGGTAGTACCACAACATAAATATTATAGTCACATAATTAATTAAGTAGTAAAACATGAACGAAAACAACAGTATAATACATTCTTAAATTTCAATGTAGGTCGTCTAATCATTGAGCAACAATAATGGGTCCTACATTGTTTCTATATGCACCCATGCTCTTGTCCTTGGTGTCTGCACACGCACAGTTCGAGACTGGCTGCCTCTACATTTCAGTAAGCTTAAGAGCTATGTTGTTCTTGCTAGGATTTAGATTAGGGTTACAGTAACCGAAAAAAAAAACAAAAAAAGAGAGAGAGAGAGAGAGAGAGAGAGAGAGAGAGAGAGAGAGAGAGAGAGAAAAAAGAAAGAAAGGACGAGAAAGTGTTTGATTAATTGTCACAATGTGTTCGTAAAACAGAGACAACCAAAACTTATATGTGTGGTTGTGAATTGTGCTAACCACTTAACTGCATGACAGCTAGACATATAACAAACCACAACATATCTAACTAACTATGATGAACAATTGTGTAATAACTCACTAATTAATCATGTATCAACACATCATTAATGTTATGGCTTAACATCCCCCCTCAAGCTCAAGCATAGGGTACCAAGCTTGAGATCGTGACAAAGGAAATTAAATTGTGGAGAAGGAAGTCTTTTGGTTAATATGTCTACAAGTTGTTTACTGTTGGAAACATGATCAAGATGAAGGTCACCTCTGGTAACTTGCTGTTTCACAAAGTGGTAGTCAATATATATTTATATGCTTTGCACATGAATGAAATACAGGATTGGACGACAAGGCAATAACATATTCACTATCACAATGCATTAAAGGAGTTGAACCAAGAAATACATGAAGATCACAGAAAACCTAGCGCAACCATACTAACTCAGCAGCTGGGATAGCCATGGCCCTATTCTCTACCTCTGTGGAAGATCGGGACACAGTATGCTGAAGTCGAGAACACCATGAAATGGGATTAGTACCAAGAAATATAACATAGTCGGAAGTTGATCTTCGTTCATCTGGTTCGCCTCCCCAATCAGCATCACTGAAGGCATTCAATTCCAATGGACCAGGCCGATAAGAAATCCCAGAGTCAAGAGTACCTTTTAGATATCTTAAGATATCTCATATCTTAAGTAGATCTTTGTTGAACAGCTTTATAATGCAAGTTAGTGGGCTCATGCATAAACTGACACACTGTGTTGACAGAATAGGCTATGTCAGGTCTAATGAATGTGAGGTATTGTAAGCCCCCAACCAAACTTCAAAATTTTGTTGGATCAGAAAGACGATGTCCTACATCTTTAAGCAACTTCACATGAGGTAGGCAACAAGATGCACAAGGTTTACAATAAGGCATACCAGCTTTAGCAAGCAAATCCTTAGAATACTTTTCTTGATTGACAAATATCCCTACAAAAGAATATTGAACATGCAACCCAAGGAAATAGCTCAGTGCACCTAAGTCCTTCATATCAATTGAGAAGAAAGCTGATCAATGATATATTGTACCACTATCTCATCATTGCCAGTCAAAATTATGTCATCAACATACAATAGAAGAATAACAATAGTTTGATTCTGACATCGAACAAACAAAGAAGGATCAGCTACTGAAGCCTTGAGTCCCAAACCTAGTAAGTGACTACAAACTAGTAAATCTTTCATTCCAAGCTCTTGGGGCTTGTTTAAGACCATAAAGAGACTTCTCAAGTTTGCAAACAAAATGTTGATAAGCAAGATCAACAAAGCCCTGAGGTTGGGCCATATACACCTCTTCATGCAAGATTCCATGAAGAAAGGCATTTGTAACATCAAGTTGTCTTAACTTCTAATGAAACAGTGTAGCAAAAGCCAAAATAATTCTCTCAATGGAATGTTTCACTACAAGACTAAAAGTCTTTCAAAATCAAGACATGCATCATGACTAAAGCCTTGAGCCACAAGTCTTGCTTTATGTCGAGCAATAGTGCCATCAAGATGTCTTTTAAGTTTGTAAACCCATTTGCAACCCACAAGTTTTTTATGAGAGGGCAAAGGCACTAACCTCCATGGCCCTTGTTTTTGTAAAGCCTGAAATTTGTCAAGCATGGTCTGCTGCCATTCTGGAACGCGAGAAGCTGAACCAAAAAACCTTGGTTCTTGCTGAGATAAATCAACAGTGGAAAAAATAGTGAAAGCCTTACATTTATAGATGCCAGACTTTGATTGAGTTTTCATTGAATGATTATTGATTGTTGATGGAGCAATAGGCAATGTTTGTAATAAGCTGGAGGAGAGGAGCTGAAGTGATCATATCTGGAACTTGTGATGATGAGCCAGAAGAAAGACTTGGTGATATGGTAGGGACAAGCACAGGTGGAGGTGATAATGAAGCAGCAAATTAAGTCATGAGAAGTATAAGGTTTAGCAGTATTTGAGCTAGAAGGAGAAGAAGATGATGGAGTGGGAGAACGAGAAGAAAAATGTTGATATGCAAATAAATATTCATCAAAATACACATGGCATGACAAATAGGTCTTAGAAGAATGAGGATCAAAACAAAGAAATCCTTTGTAACCAAACACATAGCCTCAGAAAATACATTGTGTTGTTTTGGCTTGAAGCTTGTTGATGTTATAGGGCTTAGGAAGAGGATAACATGCACATCTGAAAACCTTATTGAAAGTTTAATTTAGGTGATCTATTCACTCAATTAACTTGATTAAAATCACTTTCAGTGATCGGACCCCAATTTTTATTTTATATGATCATTCAGGAACTAGTCAAACAGACACAACTCTGACG
>JAOTRM010011006.1:0-11042 GCA_028570905.1 Dryas integrifolia
TACAAGAGGAGCCGAAGCCCAAAAGAAAAACCTAAACAACTACAGCTCTAAGACAAGGAGTACCAAGAGCATCAGCAAAAAGTAAAGAGCAAGTGCCTCAGGAGAGAGGAAATCAAACCAATGAACACCCAAATCCCTCCCCACATATATATATATTCTTCTACTATTGTAGCTGCGTGTATATATATATATATATATATATACACACACACTAGGGGTGGAATCGGTTCGGTAACGAAACTGATGTAGTTCAATCGACTACCGTACCGACATCGGTGATAAGGCCAGACTCGCAACCGCCATCGCCACCGACAAGTTCGGTTACCGACGACTTTGGTATCAGTGTTGGTCAGTCACATTCTCTCTCCTTTCTTTTCTTCTTCGAAAACATTGCCAAGTGCCAGCTCTATTATCTTCTTCTTCTCCAGCTCCTTCACTTGCAACACCGATGATGTTGCAACTGAGTAGTTTCAAGGAGGCAACACAACACCGGTGACATTGCAGGCTTGCAGGTAGGTGTTGTTGAGCTTAGCGGTCGACGGTGAGACACTGAGACGCTGACAAGCACACGAGAAGAAGAAGAAGCAGGTTGGTCGGTATCAATTTGCCGACAATTTGAGATTTCCAAACCACCACCATAACCGATAAGGGTCGGTTCGGTAGAGAATCGCCGCCCGTTGGATCAATGTTCCGCCACCTCAATTTTTTTGGTTTGTTTTCGGCCGGTCGGATTCGATTTGTGGAAGACTTTTCCCAGCCCTAGTGTATATAATAATATTATATATATACACAATTCAGTCCAAATTTGTGTTGGACCACCTCCTCGTCAATATTCATTTTTTGACTCTAGCTTGTACTAGGGGTACGTGAACCTCAATTTTTATCCTCACCCTGTGAGAACACAAAAAATATAAAATATGGAACTAATTACAACATCAATTTGTGATTAATTCATTAAAACATGTACTACGTACGAAGAGTAGTTTAGAATACTCGAATAATTCCCACTATCTCATGTTAGAATGTGAGATTAATCCCTAAAATCTAAAAGCAGTCCTATCCCCCTAATTTTATATACAAGAATCATATCCCATAGTCAATAGTTAATAGTTACTTTATGATACAGTTGATCATAAAAACTTGATGCACATCTCACTACCTACTACACTCTCTCTCTCACCCTTAAGTCCTTAACACCAACCAAGCGGCAGATAAGCCCAGCAGGCCCTACCTCAAGGCCAAGCCCATGACCCACACTCAAGCACGTGCCAATCTCATTGGAGACACTAATCAGTACTAGTGCTGACTAGTCCAACCGGTCATGAGCCTCCGCGTCGCACACACCAGAATAAACCACAGCAGGTGCCACTGGATATGCTTCCACGTGTACAGTCCCACTCGGATGCTTCCCCGTATATCCTCTAGTCTCTCCAGTTTTTAATCCCCAAACAGATAAAAGGCACATTTAACAAAAAAAAAAAAAAACAATTTCAACTTTCTATCCGAATATTCCCAAATAAATTCCTCCCAACGCTTCTTTTCTGTTTTACTCAGCACCATATCCATTTCTATTTAAGCTTCTCACATATTCTCCTTCTTAATCAAATTCTCTCCAACTACAACACAGAGACACTTCATGTGAAACAAGGTGATAAAGAAGTAAATAGTAGTGATCAGCTGAAATTATTCAATGGCGGCTTGTTTTGTTAGAACGAAGAGAGTCACTTACCCGCTCGACGATAAGGTCAAGGCTCGACTCGTCGGCGGAGACAACTCCGAACTCAGCTACGTCAGCAGCGGCAGCGAACATTCCGGAGACGACTCGCCCTGTCTCTCTGAACTCGTTCACGATTTCCTCCAAGAGGAAGAGGATGAAGCGACCTCCGGCACTCGGTCTCCGGACAACGACGACTCCGAGTCGGACAGAGTCGACTCGGTCTCCGACCGTACGGACGCGATCGAGTGCGTTCTGAGGTCGGCGGCCGGTGCTGGAAATGCGACGGACTCGTACGCGAAGCTGCTTCGTGCTCAGGTCTCCGAAGCGGTGGAGACGTTCTCGTGCCTGAGATCCAGCAAGTCCGCTCTGCAGCGAAGCGTGATGACATTTCTGAGAGGCTTAGGGCACAATGCGGCGATCTGCAAGACGAGCTGGACCTCCTCCGGCAGCCTCACCGCCGGCAGCTACGAGTTCATCGACGTCGTCGCGGCGGTCCAGCCGAGCTCCTCCACGTGGCAGAAGCGGTACTTCGTGGACCTCGACTTCGTCGCTGAGTTCGAGATCGCGCGGCCTTCGACTCAGTACTCGAGTCTCGTCCAATCACTCCCTATCGATTTCGTCGGAGGATCCGACGACCTGAAGCGGATCGTCCGAGTCATGTGCGACGCGGCCAAGAGATCGCTGAGGAGCAGAGAGCTCTCCGTGCCTCCGTGGAGAAAAAACCGTTACATGCAGAACAAGTGGTTCGGTCCGTATAAACGGACCGTCAATCCGGTTCCGGAGAAAAAACCATTCTCGCGAATCCCTCCCGCTTTCGCTCCGGTCTCTGGCGCTAACTGCCGTTTCGTTGGCTTCGACAACGCCGTATCGGACTCTACCGTCAACGGCCGCCTCTACGTCCGTACTTAGACGATGAGCAGGCGATGGATAGTTAGATATAAAATTAAATAAATGATAATTTTTTTATTAGTGTACATTTTTGTTTGTTAGTGTAAAAAGTGAATTAATAAAGAAAAACATGGTGTTACGCGGCAAATGCACATCGTGTACATTACGGCGCACCGTAAAGGTGTACCGCGAATGCAAACAAGAATGTCAAATTTTTGACGAATCTTGACTGTGATTCCTTGTATCGGACGATTGGAAGATGAGGGCTCACCGTAAGACGTGGACGTTGGAGCTGGTGATCATTTTGAGGTGTGGAAGTTTTATCCTGATGAGGAGGACGAGGCGGTACCGTTTTAGTGAAGTTGCTTTCACGCCACCTGTGGGCAGTGGATGTGACAGGTGATGCCCAAAGAAATTGAAGATGGTTGGGACAGATGGCCTGTGAAACTGCAATCGTGGAATGGTGCAACAAATTTATGTGATGACTGATGAAGTGATGAGTGTGTATAAGCGTGGACAGACAAGAAAGGAAAGTCGAGACAGTAGTTTGGGATTTGGATAAGGTTGTTTTCCTTTTTTAAATTTAATTAATTGTTGAAAAAGAAGGATTAGATAATGCAAACTATTTCTCACTCCTCCACTGGGTGCATGAGGTGCCCAACAATAGGTTGGTGCTCTATTGTGAAACTGAGGCCTAGCCCAGCCCAAAATCATTTAGTTTTTGAATGTATGGAGTTGTTTTCACACTCGGATTTCTCTTTTGTTTTCTTTCAATGGGGATGAATTTGTTTATGTTTTGGTTTGGTTAGAGGTTAGCAATTGGCCATTCATCATGCTATTCTCCTTTAATTTGTTTATGATACCTCCACAGTTACCATTTTTTATTTTGATTTTCTAAAACACCACAACATCTAACGTTTTATCACCACGTGTAAATTTGACTTTTATCATCTAGAATTCTGAATATGCTTTTATCATATAGAAAATTAGAGTTTATTCCTTCATCACCCTAAGATTTTGATTAAACCCTTATGTCTTCTTCAATTTTGATTGAACTACTTTGACTTCTCTCCCCATTATCAAATTCAGTCGGCCACTATACATTGGATGCCTAGTTATGTTCTTTAGGGCATCACATTGTATTGTATCCTCCATTTATTATATTTTTTATACTGTTAAATAAAATTAATATATTCTTTATACTGTATAATTTAATTATATACTAAAATCTAAACCCTAATACTCTATATACTCTATATACCATAATACTCTTTATACTCTATAATATATACATTAAACCATATATACTCTATATTCTTTAGGATATTAGGTTTTAGACCCTTTAGGATACTTTTAATTATTTTTTATATAAAAATGAGTTTAAGGTTTAAAATAACTAAATGAAATCTCAAACTTTTTTTTTTCTTTCCAATTGCCCAAAGGCCCCAAACCCCCCCTTTTTTTTTTTCTTTTTTTTTTTCCCCCGTGCCTCTCTCTTCAGTCTTTTTATTTTTATTTTTTATCTTTCCTTCCTTTTTTCATGTGCCTCTCACTCAGCCAAGCTTTGTCTTCACTGAGTTTAACAACCCAAATTTTGACTTATAGTAATTTTGTTACTTAAATTTTTCAAACTTGTTGTAAAGTTTGTTTAAAGGAATTAGAAATTTATTTAAGTTTATTTTAACTAACTTAGACCTTTGGTTGTGGTTTTAGAGCTTAGTTGTGTATAAATGAATTTTAGAAAATGAAAATTCAAGAATTTGGCAATTATTTTTTTTTTTTAGAATTAAATTATGAGAGTAGGATTTTTTATAATTTTTTGAAAGCAATTTGACTATTTTGAGGTCATAGGAAATTAGTACTCATCAATACGAGTCTGTAGAATTTTTCGGTGAATTATTTGGAGTCTCGAGTTATTTTTAGTGAATTTCTGAAGTTGGAGAAAATAAAAAATATAAAAATTTCGATAAATTTCAATAAATTTCGGTAAATTTGAAATTTTGGCGAAATCTTCCCAAAAATTTTGAAACATGCGTTTCAATTTCGAAAACCCATAAAAACGAAATTTTCGACGAAAATTTTGAAATTTAATACCTTACTTGTAACTGGGTTAGACGTCTTAGGTGATTTTATTGTTTTAATTGTTTATGAGTTGTTTATCTATTTGATCCACATATAAAAGGCAAATTACAAAACAACATCTTCACCATCCTCACTTCAATCCAATATTTATGAAATTTTAACTGAATAGGCTATTCAGCCCATCAAAATTGTGATTTAATCTATTTGGACTGAAGAGGTTGCTTGGCCATCATTATGATTATGAGCTTTGTGATAGATTTTTTCCTTTTGTGTCATACTTTATATTTAGATTAGTAAAACTAATTCTACTTATTGTTGTGATATTTTATAATCTTAATAGTTGGTTTTATTCAACGATCCATATAGCGACATAATATAATCCATATTAATCATGCACATCATATAATACCCATAAAAAAATTATGCCTATAAGAAAGAGCATGTGTCATTTTGCAATCTTGAATTATTTTCACTTTTGACTAAACATATCACATATATGACTAACCAACCAAATCAAAAACTACTGGTGAAAAAAATAGTAAAAAGTATAGTATTCCACTGCCAGGATTCAAACCCATTTGTTGTCAATAGCGTCATTTTAAATTGTGCTACAGCAGATTTGGGTGCTTATTGAATGAGTAAAAAATAATTAAATGTTAACAAATGAAATAGTATGCTTTATTGACTAACCAACGAAAAACAATTGGTGGAAACAATAGTAAGAAAGTAAAATGTTTTCCGCTGCCGGGATTCGAACCCGGTTATCGAAATTAACCAAGCATTATTGTGCTACAGCGGATTTGATATTTGTTAAATGAGTAAAAATTTATTTAATTGCTATCAAACAATGACTAATCAACCAAAAAAAGACTATTGGGGAAAAAAAATATTAAAATGTAAAAAAGAATTCCGCTGCCGGGAGTCGAACCCGGAAATTCACAATATCCATTTTATGATTTTAAGTTGTGCTACAGCGGACTTGAGTTGTTATACAATGAGTAAACAATGTTTTAAAACGCTATTGGTCAACATGCATTACTGTTTGAGTAGTAAAAGTAGTAATAAGCCTCTTGTTTTTTTGTACAATCATGAATCATCATCATCATCAGAAGAGGAAGATGAATTCCACAATAGCAATAATAGTCACTCTGAGTTCCCTCCTCCTCAAGGTACACAGCCTATGCCAGTATATATTTCTGTTGCTCTTGCTCTCTTGCTTCTCCTCTCATTTTCATCACAACTAACTTAATTTCTTTGCCTACTAGAAAATTTGTGTTTTTAGTTCGACCCATGTCATGATTAATTTCCTTTCATGTTTGTAGAAGATTGATCAATTTCAGTAATTCACCACATACTCTAGAGTTATAAGGACATGGACTATGTTGGGGTCACTTAAAAAAGAATTTTTTTTTTTTTCTAGACATTACATTACCTAGTGGTCCATTTCCAGAGGAAAAGATGCTGGATGCATTGGGTTGGTGAGGTAAAAGGGTTTAAGATGCCACCAGAAGAGAAGAGCAGAGGTCATTGCTGACAATGTTTGGCATTACCATGAGAGATTTTGTACAATCATAACTGTTAGTTTCACTTAGTGGGTTTCATCCAACGATCCTTATTAATCATGTACATACCACAACAATGCAAGTTATGTTGTGCTACAGCGGATTTGATTGCTGGTTGAATGAATAAAAATCAATTTAACTGCTACCTAAAAAACAATAGACAAAATGCTTTACTGAAGAAGCACATATGAAAGCTATTCAGCCCATCAAAAATTGTCATTCAATCTATCTGGACTAAATATGTTGCTTGGCCATCATTATGATCATGATTTATTTAGGGAGAGTACTTATTGTTTTGTACTTTGTATTTGCATCAGTAGGTTTAGTACTTATTGTTGTGGTGTTTTGTATTTTTTTTTTTTATATTGAAAGATAAACAAAGATAAGAATAATGGAGAGACGAAAATGAATGGGAGAAAAATATGAAAAAACTAAATAAAAAGATGGAGAGAAAGAAGATGAAGACACTAATTAAGGGGAGGTTAAGATTGAGATGGGAGGACGAATGAGAGGAAACTAAAAAAAAATCCTATTCAGTTTGGTTCAATATATGAACTAATAAACTTTTTTGTGGGTAAAAACCAAATTTGGCCATCATTATGAGCATAATTTTTCTTAATGAGACATGGAATTCAACCAAACAATTGTTGTGATGTTTTGTAATCTTAGCTATTTAACTTTATCCGTTAGTTCGAACGCTTTTTATTGATTATGCACATCTTATACACACAAAAGTTATGCATATAAGAAACAACCTATGTCATTTTGCACGCTTGAATTATTTTCAGGTCCTATTCCCAAATTCCCATGCTTTAAGTTTACAAGTCCGCTAATCATATGACTAATCAACCAACAAAGACTATTGGGGAAAAAAATATTAAAACGTAAAAAAGAATTCCGCTGCCGGGAGTCGAACCCGGAAATTCACAATCTCCGATGTTAAGTTGGGCTACAGCGGACTTGAGTGCTTGTACAATAAGTAAAAATTATTTTAAACGCTATTGATCAGTATGCTTTACTTTCTTATTTTTTGGTACAATCAATATGCTTTACTTTTAAGCATTACGCTATCGAACAAAATGCTCAAGAAGATTATACCTTCACAAATTCCTCTTTGTGTTCCCAGATGAATTGCGAATTTAGGCTTCACCATTTGTAATTCTGGAGTCAATCATCATCATCAGAAGAAGAGGAAGATGAATTCCACAACAGCAATAATAGTCACTCTGAGTTCCCTCCTCCTCAAGGCACACATCCTATGCTAGTATATATTTCTGTTGCTCTTGCTCTCTTGCTTCTCTTCTCATTTTCATCACAACCAACTTAATTTCTTTGCCTTTTATAAAATTTGTGTTTTTAGTTTGACCCATGTCATGATTTCCTTTCATGTTTGTAGAAGATTGATCAATTTCAGTAATTCACATGGTATCATATATAATCAAACACATACTCTAGACTTATA
The DNA here is from genome assembly GCA_028570905.1 of Dryas integrifolia. NCBI lineage: Eukaryota > Viridiplantae > Streptophyta > Magnoliopsida > Rosales > Rosaceae > Dryas > Dryas integrifolia. Next base: position 7,712 of record JAOTRM010011006.1, read on the forward strand.
AGGACATGGACTATGTTGGGTCATTTCGGAAAAAAAAAAAAAAAACAACAAATTTCTAGACATTACATTACCTAGTGGTCCATTTCCAATGAAAAAGATTTTGGATGCATTGAGTTAGTCACTAGAAGAGCAGAGCCATTGCTGACTATATGTACATCTTATGCACACAAAAGTTATCCTTCTAAAAGAGAACTATGTCATCTACTCATCTTGCACTCTTTAGTTATTTTCACTAATGAACCAAAACAAGACTATTGGTGAAAAAACAGCAAAAATAAAAAGTGTTCCGCTGTCGGGAGTCGAACCCGATACCTCACAATTCCAAGTTATGTTGTGCTACAGCGGATTTGATTGCTTGTTGAATGAATAAACACCAATTTAAATGCTACCTAAAAAACAATAGACAATATGCTTTACTGAAGCAGCACATATGAAAGGCAAATTACTAAACCAATATTTCTGAAATTTGAACTGAATAAAGCTATTCAGTCCATCCCAATCTATTTGGACTAAATACGTTGCTTGGCCATCATTATGATCATGATCCCTCTTAATGAGAGAGAGAGTTCAACCAAAAAAAAAAAAAAAAGGAAGAGGGAGAGTACTTATTGTTGTGATGTTTTGTTATTCTTTTTTTTTTTTTAAATTAAAAGTACCCCATTTTATTTAGGTAATAAGAAGGGACGTTTTGTAATTTTAGTTGTTGGTTTAATCTAGCATATATATGACTAAGTGACTAACCAACCAAAAACAAATTATTGGTGAAAAAAAGGGAGGCAATATTCACACTCTACTTTTCTCCACTTACACTCATTTTTTAATTTTTATTATTTTTATATCTTTTAATTACTTGAATTTCCAATTTTACCCTTATTATGTTCTACAAGCTTTTTAACTTTCATCTTTCTCAATTGTAGACTACATAACCCGTATTTTGATGCTCACCGCAAAACCAATCAATCTCCTCTTTGTAGAATCCATGGAGAAGTGTAGTATAAGTGATCTTGTCAGGTCAAATAGTGTAATAGGACCTTCAAAAAACAACCACTTTTATGTTGTAAAGGAAGGGTCTCTGGAGGCTAATGGCTTTCCAAAATTCTGAAAATCAGCATCTTTTGCAAAAATATTCACCTAATTAGATGCTAATAATAGTGGTGGGTTCTTTGTGGTTTTAAGAAAGGAAAATAACATATTATTAAGATATGGGTGTTGGAATTCTACTCACAATGGCTATTTAATTAAGATGCAAAAGTATTTAATCTCAAGGCCCATAATTTGTCTTAAGAGGCAAAAGTCTATAGTGGAAGTTGTGACCCTTGTGATCAATGGGCACTGGCAGCCATGAGCATTCAGTAGTGCTCAAGAGTGAGATTTATCGTAACTTTTAAAATTGAGTATTCTCTTAAAGCATTAACTAGTTTGTGGCTTCTACTCTGTAGGGTCACGGTGAAGGGTAGATTTGGAAATTTAATTAATAAAAAGATTAAAATTAAAAGAGGAGTATAAGTGGAGAAAAGTGAAGTGTGAAAATCGCCTCCCGAAAAAAATTGTAAATAGCCATTTTATATTGTGCTTAGAGGTGTATAATGGGCCGAGCCAAGGCTCGGTTTTCTATCCCGTTGGGCTGACTTGGCACGAGTCCGTTTACATTAATTTTTCTCAAATTTTTAAAACTAATTTTTGTCTCTATAAATAAAAATATTTATTTAAATTCAAGGATTTCCTAAAAATTAAATAAAACATTATATATTCTATTCCAAAGTTATTCATTTTTAATTGCTAATTTTTAAAAACACATTTTATCATTAATATTTTTTTATAAAATTGTTTCTTTATGTGGCAATATTTCAATTATTATATGTGAAATATTAATTTTCCTCTAATTTTATTAAGACGATGTTTAACAACTTAAAAAAGTTAATTAATTATTTTATTAAATAATTATTCAAATTTTAAAATAAATAATTAGGCCGACTTAGCCTGACACAAGTTGTTATGAACCAAGTTGGGCTTAAAGTTTAATTTAAGCAAAACACGAAACACGAATCAACTCATTTTAAATGGGCTGGCCCATTGTACACCTCTAATTATGTTACAAAAGACTTTTTATCTTTTCTTTTTTGGGTCGGAACAGCAGACTTGATTAACCATTGGTGAAAAAATATATTGAGCAATATGTTGTAAAACCATTGGTGAAAAAAATAGTAAAAACTAAAAACAAAAGCGTATTCCGCTGCCGGGAGTCGAACCCGGAAGATCACAATATCCAAATTAAGTTGTGCTACAGCGGATTTGAGTGTTTGTTTGATGAGTAAAATTTATTTTAAAGACTATCGATGAATATGCTTTACTTTTAAGCATTACCCTCCATTGATTCCTCTCCCATGTTCTCACATGAATTGTGAATTTGGGCTTCACCATCTGTAGTTTTGGAGTCTTGATCATCATCATCAGAAGAAGAAGCTGAATTTGTGGAGCTGGAAACGAGCCTCATATACAACAACAACATGAGTAGTCACTCTGAGTTCCCTCCTCCTCAAGGCACAGCCTATGCCACTGACAACAACAACAACAACAACAACAACAACAACGACAATCCTTATGTCCACTATTCCCCTGTTCCCACATCGAATTCATCTACCAAGAGTTAGTATTTCTGTTGCTCTCTCTTGCTTCTTTTCATTTTGGGAATTTTTTTTAATTAACCAAGTTTTTAAGAAATTTGTGTTTTCAGTTTGACCCATGTCATGATTTTCTGTCAAGATTGTAGAATATTGGTCAATTTCAGTTATTTCCATGGTATCATTATCAAACACAAGCTGTCTGTAGAGTTATAAGGACATAGGCTCTGTTGGGTCATATTTTTTTTTTTTCTTCAATTTTCTGAAAAAAGTACATTACTTGGTGGTCCAGGTCCAATGGATAAGATGCTCGAGGCATTGGGTCAGTGTGGTAAAAGAGTTGAATTTGCCACTAGAAGAGCAGAGGCCATTGCAGACAATGTCTGGCATCACCGTGAGTTACTCTCTTTTTTAAACTCCTATGTTGCTCCGATATGCTTTTCAAAGTAAAAGAAGAAGAAGAAGAAGAAAAATGTCAATTGTTATAACTAAGATTACTTTTTTGGTAGAGCCAGGTAAATCCACATGATATTGAGCCATTAGCTGCATAGTTGCTCATGTTGTACACATTCCTTGTTTTCGAGAATTTGAGAATTGTATGATAGTTCAGTCTTAAAGGGCACTATTGAATGAATTGTTGAGGGGTTCTCATTGCATTCTTATCCCATTTCAAATATTTCTTCACTCTAATTTAGAAAGGAAAACTCTCT
>JAOTRM010011016.1:0-16120 GCA_028570905.1 Dryas integrifolia
GCATTTTCAGTAATTTCTTCCGTTGTATTTTTACTACTCTGATCCAACCCGGGTTCTTCAATAAAAAGGGCTTAACTTGTTTTAGAGAGCTTAGGAATATAATACTCGGGGTAAGGGGTATTATAGTCTCAGGATTTTTAAGACGGGTGCCGCTGTGGTGTTTCCAGTTTCGGGGCGTCACAGTCGAACATGTCACGATTCCAAATTTTAAAAATAAGCTTTGTTTTTTATGTTAAAACTCGTTGGAATGATGAAAAACACTCATTTAAAGACTCCCACACCGCGACTTGAACATCCATTCATTAATATTATGCTTATTAATTTGCCTTGATATAGAGAATGTTAGTGTAGTGAGGTTTAGGGTTTTGTTAAAGAGAAGAGTTGTATGGAGATGTTGGAGAGATGAGTTGAGATCTTGGGTATACTGATGGTGTTGGGTATAGTTTAAGTGAATTATTTTTTAAAATTTTAAATTAAATGTTTCTTCTTAACAGTTAATTTACATTAGGATAAAATTGGAAATTAACATTACATTAAATTGTTGAGACTATTAATAAAAAAACTGGGCCCAAATAGCGGCACTCTTATATAAATTGTGTTGAAATCCTTTGTACGACTCTAAACATTTTTTGAGTATTGTGTATTTTGTTGTTACCTCGAACTATAGTAAATGTGGGGCTTGGTTTTCAAAGTAAAATTAGTGTTTTATATTTCTATTGTATTTCAAATACTTAGATCTAACCTTTTTTTTTTTTGTTACAAAGGGAGGCCAAGGAAAGAGACCAAGAGGGGGAAGGGGGGATAGAAATCCGGTGAGGTGACGGGCAGCATAATTGCTTGGCCAACTGGCCTACCCCAAGTAAATAATGCTTAACTTATTTTGGGAATACTTGAGGTTATAACACTTGGGATTTGAGTGTTAATAGTAGTCTTGTGTATTTTCTGAGTATGTGTCACTGTTATGTACCTCGGTTTTGGGGCATGATATATATAGCATGATAGGCTGGTCCACACACGAAATGCGGTGATAAGCCGACCCACTTTTCAATGAGTGGAGCAATCAGTAAAGGAGCTGTGCCCTCTACGTTTGAAATTGTTCGACAATTCCAATCCAACCTAAAAACTGTTGATTAGTTTGAATCCTAAAATCGCATAAAAAATTATACTTATATAAATATCTTTCTTCTTTTTGTGACATTAAAATGTGGAAAATGAATATACCAACACACAAACACGTAGAAATCATTTGGAATCACATTCATGTTAGATATTTTTTGTTAGTTTGAATCCAGTCGTAAATACTATTCAACAGTTTTCAATTGGCCTTGTAAAAAAAAAAATGCACCAAGCCCTCATCGCCTGTCTTGATTGTTTGGCCTTGTAAAACACGAACAATAACTTTAGGGTCTAACCAACCTATGTGTTATAATATGAGTGAACATTATTAATAATATATCCTACAAATATAAACATGTCGTTCAACAATACCCTTACACGTGAATTGGTTATATCACCATATGACAGTATTTCTGTTATACCTTATATTTCTCATATTTAGTGAACGATGAAGGAGGCAACATTGTCTATCTTTTTTTTTTTTTTTTTTTTTTCTCTCAATCAAGAGTCAACATTGTCAATACTCAATAGTAGAATCTTCCATCATATGTCCTCGGAATTGACCAATCTGTATATTGCATTGCTTCGCATTTTGATTTCGGTAAGGTTTCCATAATATTCTGCTGGTTTATCCCTAACTCAGCTCCTATAATTATGCTTCCATAAGTCCAACCTTTTCCCATAAAGAAAGCATCCTTAGTTGCCCGTTACAGAATCAATCAATTTTCTCAAATTTTTATGCAGCTCTATAATATAGGTTTATACTTTATACCAAGAAAATATGAAAATAAGGGAAAAAAGAGTGAAAAAAAAGTATAAGAAAAGATGCTACAGAGTATACGACAATTCAGCATATGGCAATAGACAGCAGAGACTCTAATCTCTACATGAAAACGCATGTGATGTGTTGTACACGTGCATATATGTGGGTTTGGTCTTCTTCTTCTGCACAACTTACGAAGTGAACAAACAAACAGTAATGGAAGAAGAGATTCACTTAAATAAGAAGAAAAAAAATACCCAAAAGAGGAAATTAAAATCTCTCTCCCAAATTTTGCTTGATTGTCATTATCATGACTATATTTTAAAATGGTCTAAATGAGGTTCTGAGCACACCATGTTCTCCTGCATTCTTGGTTCTCACACATTCTGATTCTGTGTCCTCTGAGGAATTGAAGGCCTCTCTCTCTCTCTCTCTCTCTCTCTCTCTCTGCAGAGAACGCAAATGGGTGAACAGTCTCTGGCAACTGTTGCCTTTGACAGAGCAGCTCATCAGGTCACATTCTATCGTCTTTTCTTTCCTTCTTCTTTTTCTCAAAAAACAAAAGGGTCATTAATTTCTGTAGTTATCTTACATTTTCTTTTCATTTGAATGATGTAATGTGGTTAAAGTATTATATATATATATATATTTTTTTTTTGGAGTATTTTTGAGGTACAATTGCTTCTATTGTTGAGTTGGTGAAAGTTAAATCATTGGAGATATGAGATATCTGTATTCAGAAGAGTTGTGTAATTGCTTGGATTTAGTGCGGAATTGGGTTTGAACATTGAGATTCTTGTTAGTTTCTTTTGTCTGGGGATCATTCTGGGATTGCTTTTGCTTTGGTGCTAATTCTGAAGTATGTCAATTTTTAGTTAGTTGCTCAAGTATACTTGATGGTTTTCTGTGCATTTTCACTGAATATAATTAATTTTTAACTTTTATTTTTGAGAGCATTGGTGTTAATGAAACAATCATTTTTTTATTCTAATTGTTTAAGTCAGACCTTACTTTCATAATGATATATCTGGGATTTCAAAAGGATTTCCAGTTGATATGAATCAATAAAACCAACAGCTGTGGAATGGAGAATCATCTGTTTCTTGATGGTAATGTTATTTTCTGAGATGCTAATCACATGTTTACTGTTAAGATGGTAATGGGGGTCTTTTTATTTATTTATTTTTCTGTTACATTGGAGGGGAATCAAACCTTGGACCTATCCTAATCCTAAGTCCTAACCCATCATCCCACCCACCCTCATGACATGGGCTAACCCATTACATTGGGGATTTTTTACTTCTTCTGTTCTTCAGCTACTCAAATGATATGCAGCTTAATTTGTGGTCAGAGTATAATCCTAAACATGTTCATTCTGTACTGCTTCTAGGCTCTCTTTGGATGCTTGCTTATCATGTGCTTACTGATTGTTTTTTTTTTTAGATTATCTAAATTTTAAAATTGACCCTTAATCCAATCATGATAAATATGAAGACGTCTTTGATGACATCAACATCTTAGGATCTCAAGCTTCTTTGATTCCCTCAAGAATGCTGCAACTGTTACACAATATGTTGAAGACAAAATAGCTAAAAGTTTTTGATATCTAGCCATTGTATGCTGTTGGTAAACCAAGTACTGGATCTGATAATAAATTGTATAGAATGTTGCTTGCTTTATCTCCTGTAAAAATTTTGTTTGTGAATTTGGACAGGCAATTGTCTCTATGAAGAAGGGTGCATATCTTTTGAAATGCGGACGAAGAGGGAAGCCCAAATTCTGCCCTTTCAGGCTTTCCATGGTAGAATTTTGAATTGTAGCAGTTTTCTTTTTGACCAATATGCAATTTGCAGCTTTCATGTTATTCAATATGTACTATCTTGGATTATTGCTGGATCAATGCTCATGAACTGTGATTGAGCTGTCGTTTTGAAGTCTGATTTTGTAAGACTCAACTTAAATGTATCCTCACCAAAGCTGAAAGTAGCCCCCAGTCACATGTAGATTGAACTAGAGAAAACCCATGGAACAGGCTCTCATGGGGGTTAATTAAAATTGAGACCTCCAGTTCCTGAGGCAATACTATGGAACAACATATTATATACACCATTGCATCTCTCGTGAATATTTCTTGGTCAAGTGCTAAAACTTTGGAAGCTAGCATCATGTGGTTGTACTTATCTTTTAAATTATTTATAACGTGTTAGCTGATTACAAGGATGGGTGCTTCAATGATTATTTCATTGTCTATTTATTGTCAGCATGGAAAACTATCTTTCTAGAAAATTTGAACGTCTTCATTTGATAGTGTGTGCTGACAAATAAACTGTCTGAAGTGAAAAAGAATAGTAAAACTTTTGCAAGAAGAATTATTTTTCATGCTGATGACCAACTTACATATTCTGGATGATGTGTTATGCTTAATGCATGGTTACTCCTTTTTCGACTATTATGTTTTTTCTCTGCTAAAAATTACACATCCATGAATTCAGAATTGAAATTTCTCACAATAATCACTTGGTTCCTAGCCCCAGAAGACCAGTAGAAATATTAATCCTATGTGGCTCATTTTTGTTTCTTTGTTTTACTATAAGCAAAATAATAATATATAATCAAATTTCAATTTGTTCCACTGCAGGATGAGAAATATTTGATATGGTATTCTGGAAAGGAGGAAAGGCAATTGAGATTGAGCTTAGTCACAAAGATTATTCCTGGACAGAGGACTGTATGTAATTGGCATTGATGTCAGATTTGAACTTGTGTTATTTAAGACATAACAAGTTATTAGTTATATATTGTTTGAAAATATGCTTCTTGTTGTCCTTCATATTATTGGCGGTTCCACTTATTACAGGTTAGTTTTCAGAGGCAACTTCAACCAGAAAGGGAGTGTCAGTCATTTTCACTTGTCTATGCAAATGGTGAACGCTCACTTGATCTGGTAATTAACTATAACTCCACAAAGGACGTATAGGTTTGATCGTTTTTCCCCCATCAGCTAAGTTGAGTAGTTCTGCTGCTCATTGTTTCTCACTTTTGTTTTTGGTTTTCCTTTTAACATAGATATGCCAGGATGAAATGCAGTCTGATTATTGGATTCTAGGGTTGAGAGCTGTAATATCCAGGTGTCACCATCCTAGAGCACTTAATAGTTTGAGGAGTTTCAGAGGGGTACAAAGTTGTGTAAATAGTCCAGCAGGTGTTGTTAGAAGAAAGCAAAATCTTGGAATTTTGGATGATGCCACCGGATTTTCCCAGGTTTTGAAACGTTAACATTTTGCTTGCTTCCCCTACTATTATAGTTCTTACTACTGCTGCAATTTTGTGCTCTCAAAATTGTAGACTGAATACACTTTGACAAGCGATCTTATTCTTTATAGCTTATAATTGCTGAAATTTTCAGGAAACATCCAAAGGTATTTAAAGGTAGTAACACTGAAATGATACAAACTGACCTCTTTAAATATCAAGTCATTCAAGAGAGAACCTAAAAATAATCTAACAAACCTTTTTGTGGATTGGGTTGAAGCAGGTCACCAAATCCCAATGGGTCCACTACCAAACTTGCAATTGAAAATCCACATCAAGTTGTGAAATATCCAATTGGATCTGCACTTGGGTTCACTTCAAGGCAGACTCAACATGGAAAAATTAATATTTGTATTCTAAATAATCACATGTATTCTAATAAGAGTCCACTGCAGTAGTCATACTTAATTTACAGATTAGCTTGTTTTACATGCCAAAACTGGATTGGATGGATAAAAACTAATTATTTGGAATGATTGTTTTATAATGAAATTCAATTTGGTTCTTGGAGATCATGTTTTTAAAGTACATAAATCACTACATCCTAAAAGATTTTAGGTTTTAGGAGGGAAGTGACAATTTATCAAAAAATTTCAGGGTATCAGAAGGGACTTGTGTTCAAATACTGTCTTTACTCCTTTCCTTCTCACAAAATTCTTCCTTGTATCACTGTAATTTGTCGTCATAACTCATAACTAGATTTTACTTACCTCATTTCTATATCATGTGTTATGGATTTATATAGTTACACTGTGTTAGAAGAAGCACTTGTACCCATGATTGGAAATTTTTTTTTTCTATTCATTTTTTTTGAAGGTCCGAAGCTTATGTGCGAGTCCTACTCTATCACTTTCAGAGAGGTGTTTTTCTGATGGCTTATCTTGTTCTTCTGATAGCTTTTATTCCATGGAATCAGTCCTGTCAAATATGCAAAATGGAATGGATATCTCAGTTCCAAATTCTCCATATTTTGAACCAGATCATCTTAAGAAGAGGAGAATATACACTGATGCTGACTATGAGAAGAATGTGCCTCACAGGTTTGCTTCCTTTGCTTTTGGAACTCCAAGAATTGAAAAGGAAAATAATTTGAAAGATGTCATGATCTGGGGTGAAAGTATTGGAGGGAATGTAGAGGGTGCGGTCAATAGGTTTGGTAACCACAGTGAACTACAAAAAAGAGATGCGTTATTGCCTAAATTACTAGAATCCACTATGATGTTGGATGTACAGAATATATCTTTAGGACGGAAGCATGCTGCTTTAGTTACCAAGCAGGGGGAAGTCTTCTGCTGGGGTGAGGCAAATGGGGGAAGGCTAGGACACAAAATCAATATGGACGTGAGCCACCCTAAACTTGTTGACTCCCTCAATGAGGTTCAGGTGGAATCTGTCGCGTGTGGTGAATATCAAACTTTTGCGCTGACACATTCTGGTAAGATATATACATGGGGAGACACAGATTGTGGTGCCGATTTAGTGGGTGAGGTGAAGAGTAGGTGTCAGTGGTTACCGCATGTACTTTCTGGTCCCTTGAATAGTATAAGTATATCAAATGTTGCTTGTGGAGATTGGCATACAGCTATAGTCTCCACCTCTGGGCAGTTATTTACGTATGGAGATGGAACTTTTGGGGTTCTGGGACATGGAAATCTTCAGAGTCTTTCTCAACCAAAAGAAGTTGAAGCTCTCAAGGGCTTATGTGTAAAATCTGTTGCATGTGGATCATGGCACACGGCTGCTGTAGTCCAAATCATAATTGGTCGTCTCAGGTTCAATACCACAGGTGGGAAGTTGTTTACATGGGGTGATGGGGATAAAGGGAGGCTTGGACATGCGGATCAGGAGAGGAAGCTTTTACCAACATGTGTTGCACAGCTTGTGGATCATGATTTTGTTCAAGTTTGTTGTGGAAGAATGTTGACTGTTGGGCTTACCAATCAAGGTATGGTTTATACAATGGGAAGTGCAGTACATGGTCAGTTAGGGAATCCGCAGGCCAAGGATAAATCAATCACGGTGATTGAAGGAAAGCTTAAAGAAGAGTTCATTAAGGAAATAGCATCAGGTTCATATCATATTGCTGCTTTGACAACTACTGGAAGTATTTATACCTGGGGAAAGGGTGAAAATGGACAGTTAGGATTAGGTGATACTGATGATCGTAACACACCAACTTTTGTGGAGGCTTTGAGAGAGAGGCAGGTAGAAAGTGTTGTTTGTGCATCAAATTCCACAGCAGCAATCTGCTTACACAAAGCTATTTCTGTCAATGACCAGTCAGCTTGTTGTGGATGTAACCTGCCTTTTGGGTTTACAAGAAAGAAGCATAACTGTTATAATTGTGGTCTTCTATTCTGCCATGCATGTAGCAGCAAGAAGGCTATGAATGCATCACTGGCACCTAAGAAACGCAAGGCTTTTCGAGTCTGTGATCCATGCTTTAACAAACTGGAGCAACTACGACATCCATGTAGACTAATCAAGCAGGAAAGTCACAGTACAAAGCGGATATTGACTGAAGAAAAAGCAGTGCCAGATGGGAAAGAAGAAAAGGCAGGAGAAACGCCTAAATATGGTCATTTATTCTCTGTTAAACAGACATGTTACAAGGGAAGCCAGTCTGGTGTGAGGAAGACCATGAAAAACCAAGGAGAAAACCAGCAGCATCTACAACCTGCTTCTTCTATTTTTAGTGGATTGCCACGATGGGGCCAAGTCCCATGCCCTGTTATATTTAAACCAAATTGTAGAGAAAATTCTATAGCATCCAACTCTCTGTCCAAAAATCAATTATCTTCTGTTTTCTCAGAGAATTCGAAATCCATTATCTCCAGTGCTACTGATGTAGAGAAATGCATATCCATGTCAGATGAGATGCTCATTAAAGAACTTGGGCGGCTGAGAGCTGAGGTGATTTCATATTTTTTATTTTCAAAGCGTTTGTGATGCTCATCTATTGTGTTAGTTTGTAACATTTGTTTCTCTTATTCGCTAGTGTATGGATGCACACACATAAACATGCCAGATTCCAATTCCTAGTTTTCAACTTACTATGGTAGTGTTCAAATAGGATTTACAGTCACCTTTTATGTATTTAGGAAGGTTGGGTAAGATAGAAATGTGATCCATGGCTTAGTTGGCTATCTGCAATTTTGACTGTTTTAGTTAGCTGATGTTACACTTCAGTGCATACTTTTGAAGACTTTTTTGTTGTATTCTATTCAAATATTCTTATAACGGTAAATTATGTGATGTTATACTTCAATGCAAATTAGTGAAGCCATGAAATTGATATATATGTATATATATAATAATAAAAGTACTTGGGTAAATCACCTAGAAATAAGTCTCAGTCATTCAGAAAGGGTGTAGGATCAATAGCAGAATATGTCTCATCCTTTTGCACAAAAACTTTTTGTAGAGTGTCATATCTGTAGCGTTTCTAAAACCAGTCTATAGATCGTTGTCTGAATTTCATAAATCACAGTCTTGAAAATAAAAACTGACATCATGTTATAAATTTATTTACCATAAATGTGCTTAACAACTACTAAATTTAACATTGGAAAGCATAACAATATATTATATCTTGGACCTCTCCACCTATTGTCAATTGGTTTTGGGTTGAATGCTCCAATTCTAACAACATTAAGTTGGAATAAGAAGAAAAATAAAAAAGTTTACACTTTGGCTCTGTATTAAGTGCATTTGGAAAGATGTAACTCAAACCCGTATAACATCGGGAGCATCTGGCAGGTTCTCAATCTTATGCTTTTAGTTCCATGCTATCTCTAACAATAGTTCTAGAGTAAATAATGGGTTCTGACTGTTTGTTGTATTTCTGCAACAATTCTAGAAGAGGATTGAGTTGGTTGAAATTGCAAAATTTCATAGCAATAAAAGGCCAACAAGATCTTGGTGCATCTGGCCTTGAAAGTGTTGCCTCAGGCAGGTGTTTGGTACTTTGGTGTATCATTTTCTTAATTTCTGCCTTCTTTGCACAAAGCGTGTGCAGTGTCAAAATTGTTTCATAAAATGCCAAGGCACATGTACCTCTGTTCTCCATTAACAAGTAAAAGCATGTCAATCTTCTTCTTTTTTTGTTGTCTTCATCCTTGTGCTTAAAGGTTCTATATAGACTTCCATTCTTGTTTTATTTTTATGATGTTTGTATGCTTTCTTGTAGTTTGTAGCTACAAATATATTCATAAATAATTTTTGGTGTCTTTCTCTACTAAGCTTGTTTTACTCTTAATAGGCAATGAGCCTCCAAAGAAAAATTCAAACTGGAAGCCAGAAGATTCAAGAATGTCAACTGAAAATTGAGGAAACATGGTCCCTAGCAAGGGAAGAAGCTGCTACATGCAAGGCCGCAAAGGAGGTTATAAGAGCTTTGGCGTCAAGGGTAATTTTCTTATTTTTCTTAAATAATAATGACATAAAATTCTCATATTATTTATCAAATAAAGAAAATTGTCATATACTTCTCAATGGCATGGAACTTGTAAACGTTATCCTTGAAAAACTTTCTAATTTGGTTGTTATCCTGTTTTTAGAAGACACTTCTGTTTCACTGACCTAGAAGACACTTTTTTATTTCCAATGGCAATCAAAGCCACAAATCTGTCTTTTAGATTAGAATCGTAGCAAAACCAATGCAGTTTACATAACAGTGATATTCTTGTTCATGTAATTTAGATGTTGCTGGCTGGTAACCAATTGTGTACTGGATGTTGATCATGTGCTACTTCAATCATACTGCAGTCTATTTCTCTTCAAGGGCCTGGCTGTTTTTCTATTTGAATCTTTTTGGTGGATGGATTATCCTAAACTAATTAGCATTCTTCAAGTTCCCTTTTAATCAATATTCGGTGATCTGGAAGCTTACCTTCCATCAATCCTTTACACAAAATTTGAGAAGCAAGACATTTATAGAAATGTTTTCCTGATAAATAAACATTGAGAGTTGCTTTAGGTTTTTTAAGCATAAACTAATTTTTGTAAATACAATTATTGGGCATTTTAATTGTCTCACTGTCTCTTCTCTATAGGCCTTCTAGTCATTAAACAGTAAACTCTTAATAGTTGCTTCAACACGGTGGTGATTTTAAAACCATGCATGTCTGTTGCATCTCCTCAAATGATTTAAAACCATATATCATTCAATTTAAAGGATTTGAAAACATATACATATCATCTGAAAGGTCCATTCGAAGAAATTTTATCCACCACTAATACTTTTGTGCGATAAAATTTATGATGTGAAATTCTTCAATCCTAATTTTCTATTGTGAGGTTCAGCTGCGGATGCCATTCTAAAATGCCCTCTTTTAAAAGATTTACACACAAAGTTCCACATGAATTATTTGGCAATCTTGTGTCACAGGACAGATAAATGTGCTATTCTTCTAATTCATAGTCTGTGAGTGTGGTATAAGTCTCAGTGTTACCTGTAAATCCCATAACCTATACAAAACTCATTTGCTGCAGCTTAATGCCATGCAAGAAACAGCATCTTCTGGAAGGAAAGCAAATGATGGATTTGATACCTCTAATTTTGAGGTTTTGCACCGTGTATCAGTTGCTCGCCATTTGGTTCCTGAAGTAGACAGTCTATCTAATTCTCCCATTGTGTTCACTAAAGGCAGGTCTGAGGAGGTTTTGCCTGTTGGAAAAACAGAACACCAGGAAAGAGAAACTAAAGCAGTGAAGCTTGAATGGGTAGAACAGTATGAACCTGGTGTGTATATTACGCTTGTGGTTTTGCCAAGTGGACAGAAGGGGCTAAAGCGAGTGAGATTTAGGTATTTTCTGTCTGAATCATCCCATGTTAATGCGATACTACTTGTGCATGATTTGATGTCTGTGAGAACATTATTCTGCCTTTTTATTACTATGGAAGTGAAAAAATGTATGGTTGTGGGATATATGCTAAGCTTTGACAATTGTCATTGATTTAACTTGCTTCCAAATATTTCTCATTCTCTAGAATAAAAAGGTAGTTTTCATCTTGCGGCTGCATCTATATGTTTTTCTCTTTGCATTTCTCTGCCGCTTCATGTGCAGGATGAGACTGCACATGAGAGAGGTTGTTAGCTTGATACATATATACATTGTTGAATGTTGACTCATTCTCTACTAGCTTAAGTGTTTGGGTTGTGGTTGTGTAACACTGTTATCCATAATAATTGCATCCTTAATTCCTTATGTTATCATTTCTACTTGGTTTGTGTTTTGCAGCCGAAAAAGGTTCAATGAGAAAGAAGCAGAAATATGGTGGGAGGTAAATCAAGTTTTGGTATATCAGACGTATGACATTGAGGAGTATGCAAACTCAAAAGAAAATCTAATTTAAGGGCCAATTTTTATCTGCCCCTTATATTTGGACTTGCCTACCTGAACTGCTAGCTGGTAGGTGAGATTTTTAAGTAGATTTGTGCAGGAAAAGAAATTTATTGTATTTAAGCATTGGCTGCAATTCATATAAAGTATCCTGCATATGTAATCCCAATGTATAGTCATCAATAAAAAGCCTCTCTCTCTCTCTCTCTCTCTCTCTCTCTCTCTCTCTCTCTGTGAATCCAAATATCTTTGGTTATTTTATTAAATGAACAAGATATCAAATGGTAATTCATCATATCAAATGATCAAACAACATTTGGGCTGAATCAATTGGAGTGATTTAATTAAGTTTGGGTTATGTGAAGCCATTTTGTTGAAAAGCCCAAGACGAAATTGTGTTTATCCACGTGATTGAATGAAATGTGAACATGGGCATGAGAAGCAAGTAACTTAGCGTAGACATCAGGATAGAAGACACATGGAGAGAGTTACTTGCTCATCACGTCGTAAGCTTTATCCTCAAGAAGTCGTTGATTATAAATAAGAAGCACAATCATTTTGAAAAGGGGGCAATCTACTAATCTTGAACATACAGTAACTAGAACGGACACTGACTTGAGCGTCAAAGTATTGTTTGTAGGTGCCCCGTCTGTTTCGCCATTCAAAAACAAACCAAGATCAAACAACGAGCGCAAGCCCAATTAACCGATTGAGGGTTCGATTCCAAGTCCACAACACTTGTAGGCCAAATTATTTTTCCTTGAAGATTTTGGTCCAACAGTTGGCACTGTCTATGAGAATTCTTAGAACAAAAGTTTTTCATTAACATAATGACAAAGATCAGACTTGATGGGAGCGGCCTGAGGTCACCTATCACACAACAACAGAACTCGGGAAACTCTCAAGGAGCGGGGGATGCGCCTCCGTACATAAGGAAGATGCTCGATGAACTTCGCCAAACCAGACGAATAGCAGAGGATGCATTGAAGAAGGTAGGAGAATATGAGAGACAGCAGGATGTTGGAAACAAGCGGAAAAAAAAAAAAAAAAAAAAAAAAAAGGAAGGAATGGATGAAAGAACCTAACTATGGATCTTCAACTTAGAAGAGTTCAAACGAAATGGAGGATACCGGAGGCTACAGAGGCAACAGTTCGGGCCCATCTAGGCACGGGCATCATAAGAAACCAAAGAATGGGGAGCTGAGAGACATAATCCAAAAGATGGTAAAGGATATCAAAACAAAGACCCCTTCTAAACTTGCCTTGGAAGTGGCTAGGACAATATGCCGATCTCCATTTACGGAGGGGATCTTGAATGCAAAGAGACCTGCCAAATTCACCCAGCCTAAGTTCAAGACGTTCGATGGAACCACTGATCTGGTGGAACACATCTACCACTTTTAGCAGCGGATGATTTCAACTAAAGATACACTTTATCATATTTATGTCATACAAAATATGTTAACACTAAAAATATTAGACCTCATAATCTTCCCATTGATAGTTTCATGACGAAACAATAACTCAATTATTAAAATACAATGTGAAAACAAAACTAGTTCTAGCAAACCCATACAAAGTAGGATTGTACTTTTACGTGACTTAATAATCAATAAATAGAGTAAAACTGTTTGAGCCTGAAATTTGCATTTCTTAATGGGTTTGGGTTTTTGTAGAACTAGGCCATGCACAGAGCCCAGTTAATTGTACCAGTTGGAAAATGTTAAGCTATCCATTAGGCTAGCCCGAATGCAATAAAACTCTAGAAGTACAAGAAACACGGGCCGAGCTCAGCAGATCAAGACAAAGAAGGAAAGTTCTACTAGGCCAAGCAACCGAAGAGTCCAAGTAGGTCAAGAGTCATAACTCCTTAAGATCCTTACTCGTGACAACTCTTGGAAGGATCAGGACTCTTGGGATCCAAGGCACCCATTAAGGTTTTACCACTATAAATAGAGGCCTTGTATCATCACAAAAGAAACACCGAATCCCCAGAAAAAATATCCCAGAAGTTCAAGAGCATCGAGTCCCCAAAACTTCATAGGTTGTTACTATGTTCATTGAAATTTTCAGTTTTTAGGCAAGCCTTTGAGAAAATCTCATGGTTTCTCTCAATACTTTAGGATCAAAACCCTTATGTTCTTCGGTTTTTAGTGATTTTTATATGAGTATGTTGTTTTAATTCGCATATTGATAGTTTAGATTCAAATTCATGTTTTTACTTCTTGCATAATTAGGGTTTATTGCTTTCTTAGAATAAAATAGTTTAGGTTATGCGTTTTACGGTTCATACTAGCATAGTTACAATTAATACCGAAGATCATTTAAGTTTTGATTTTGTCTTTACAATTAATTACTATTTGCTTGATTTTAATTTTGCACCCATCACTCGCACATTCACATTAACTCATCGCATCACCATCACACCAGATACAGCCCATCTATCATAAGTCCTTACAACCAAGGCATTAGAACTCTTGCAACCGAGGGGTATTCCTTTCTCGGTTCACAGTCGCCTGACCGGAAGTCAGATTCGCACAACTCAACGATCGTACATTCGGCCTCTCGGCCGTATACTAGCACGCCCAAACACAAATTAGAAGCATGTGGTTTCCTTGATCCGCGGCCTAGGTGACACATGACCATAGAGATTTTGAGGCAAATAAAAATAGATAGAGAAAAATTTTGTGTTCATCAACATAGAGTAAGCGAGTCTTCTATAACTAGCTAAATTACATTTTTAGTACATTTTGTTCAATTTGTTTTTCATTTATGTCCCTATATATGTAGTTTCAATTTTTACAAACATACACTTATTTTTATTAATGATTGCATGGAAGGAATGACCATGTGAGCCTTCCTTTGTTGACTTTGAGTATGAAGGAATTTTTTACCAGTAGGCTCACCATTAGATTGTTGCACCCTATTCAACCGTTCTCTAGATAACAATACATCAACACATGTGGAAGGTATTATCGTCATTTTGATGGTCATTGAAAGGTTAAATTACATATTTGGTCCTTCGGCCTTCCACATTGAAGATTTTGATTTTGATTCCAATATATTGGACTCAAATATAAGTTTCAAGGCTCACACGGGACCTGAGATATTGAGCTTTATCTCACCTGAGCATAATTGGTGATGTTCAAATTTGAACATCAATGAGTTTTATTTCTATAGAAAGTGGGCCCGGCCCATGTGTGAAATCAGAGAGGAGACAGGCAATCGACATAGTGGCCGACACTCACTACACCTAGGCCTCGCGTCTGACCGGGCTTGGGTGACAAGCAAATGGGCCACGCGTATGTGTTCCTCACCAGCGGCCTTGATAGCAATTTCGTTGGAATCCAACAGCTGCAATTCAAAAAGTGGCAGAATAAAATAATGGGCTTAATTTGAATTGGGCTTTTTGTTGGGAGATCAACGACTATTAATAGCTGTTTGTTGGAGATCAATGGGCAAGAATAATTCCCCTTAATAATTAACCAATTTAATTAATAAAAATACATAAAAAATGCAAAACAAATCCAAAAAAAATTTTAAAAAAATATTCTGAAAATGATCACATAGAATCCAACTGCTATTTTCATATTTTTTCTATAAATTTCTCGTTCACTTCATCTAATTTCACACATTCATCAATATTTTTCTCTCCAAAAATCTTACATAAGTTTTTGTATTTTCATTGATGGGGAAGAAAGGTATGTCGTGGTCAAGCACTGAAGAGATTGATCTCGTGAAGGCTTGGCTAGAAAAATCGTTGAATCGCATCCTTATTCTTGGTCAAAGAAATCCCAATTTTTTTGGGCACAAATTCACGTTGATCGAGTATATTGAATTATCTTGAAGGCCACTCATTGGGCCGACAACCTGACATACTCAAAGCTCATTTTAGGTTGATAAGCCATGATTGCACGAAGATGTGGACATACTACCTTACAGTTCATAAAGAGTGTGCTAGCAGCATTAATAGTGACAATTTGGTGAGTTTTTTCTAACAAATTAATTAAAACATATGTTCTTTGTATACCTTATTATTAATTTTTTTTGGAATCATTTGTATATAAGTGGATCAAGCATATACTCGTTACAAATATTTAAATGGCAAAAAATGTTTTTCAAATGGCCCTATGTATTGACGCAGCGAAAATCTAACGGATTCAAGCGAAACCCTAAAAGTAACAGATTCTGAAGTCCACTAGAAAGATTGAGAGAAAACCCTCGTTTTTAATATTGATAAACTGAATAATAAAATTCTCCAGGCAATTGTAAAATTGCTTAAATATGTTTAGGAAAACCCTAGGTGCTAACAACTTCATAACTAAAGCCCACGGACATTTGGAAACCCAAATGAAATAGAAGAAAAAATTAATAAAATGTCTGAAAATTTGAAAAATAATTAAAATGCTGTTTTGAGGCCCCAAACGAAGGAATTTGGCCAAAAATTGAACGGGCACATAGTTTACTATGATTCTTGTAGATCTTGTAGATCTCGTCATTTCCCTTAAAATCGATATATTATGCGCCCAATTCTGACACCAAAATATTCTTTCCTGCCTTTTATGTCGCCATATTAACTGTATA
>JAOTRM010011045.1:0-16104 GCA_028570905.1 Dryas integrifolia
TTAGAACTTCAATTTGAATGATCTTTATATGGTTGTAAAGAAGAAATGCATAGCTTTAAAACAAGTATATGTTTGCTAAATTTGGATGAGATTTGCTAGGGTAAAAGACAGGCCAAATTTGAGAAAACAAATCTGAACCTTTATTGAATAAGTGGAATAATTAGTAGACTAAAACAGAACTTAAAAAAGATTGTGGATCAAAATTGAACTAGGTATAAAATAACTAAACTAAATCTGTAATTTGCTCTTTTTTTATATTACAAAATACTTACAATATCAGTTTTATATAGAAACGGAAGTGTATATACTTTTACATATCATATTGTCAAACAAAAGCGATAAGGAATAGAGTTTCATCTTCATTTATTTAAAAAAACCGATATATAATTTCGTTAATTTTGATATTAATGTATTAAAAAATAGATATTACAATATTGAAAACTACAAAAAAATAAATAAATAAACCGATATTACATATATTATTTTTTATCAGTTTTTCAAAACAATAATGATGTATTAGGTACCTTATATATCGGAATTCCTTTTGTAAGATATTAGAAAATTTTAAAACTGATATCTTTGGTGTAAAACAGATAGTACATGGACCAATTTGAAATAAACTTCATAGTTCATAGATGAAAATGTACTTGAGCCAAAAAAATAAGATGTAAAATATTGTTATAAACATCAGTTAAAAACCAATATCTAAAACAAGTACATTAGATATCACGACTGCCCTAATCGGTTTGAAACCCAATATATAATAGACATCAGTTATTGACTTGTAGTGAGAAAACAAGAGCATAGAGGTTGAGAACAAAGGAAGTTATTCACTTGAGAGTGCACAAGAGATTTCTCTTCTCTAAGCCATTGTGCCTCTTATGCATGCAAATTGCTGCTTATATACACACTCATCCTCACTACGTTATAAATTTTTTATAGGAAAATGGTAAAGTAATAAATAATGAATCTTTTTTTTTTTTTTTTGTCTAGATAAAGCCATCCATTAAAGAGACCAAAAGGCCTGACAAGTACAAAACAAGAGCCTGGGAAATACAACACAAGGGCCCAAAAGCCCATAACAAAAGAAAAACAACTAACAAGGAGCCCAAAACACAACAGGCCCAACACCATGCCGCCGTCAAGGGGTGATAGCCAAAAATCTCTGTGAGGTGGAGGGGAGCAGTACCCATAGTAGCCCCAACAGCAGCACCAAACATAAGCCACAACCATCGAGGAGCCAGGGGTCACCGAGAGCCAAAGAGTAGCCTAGGAAGGAGGGGTTACAATGATCGCGCACAAACTTCCATAGAAATAGCGACTGATTCGCGTTTGCGACAACCACAATCCAACCATCATTGCCAAAGATGATGGGCTGGGAAGCGGGGTTTGGCGGAAGTAGCGGCTGCCTGATGCTTTGCGACGAGGAAAGGAGAACTTCAAGTAAAGGGAGGAAACACCTTCGGGTTGATGGAGGAAGGACCTCAGGATAGAGGGAGAAAGGACCTCCGGGTTGAGGAAGGAAAGACCTTCGAGTTTGAGCAAAAAGCTCAAGCAAAAGGCGGAGAGGGAAGCAGAGAAGGAGGAGGATGGGGGAAGGGGAGGGGAAGGGAGGGGAGGGGAGGGGGAGGGTGACGGCTGACTCTCAAAACAACTTAGCTAGAGAGAATGTCACCCAAATGCATAAGATAATTTCATCGATTCAATCCTTATTCGTTCCTATCATCAAAGGTGTAAGGTATTTTTTGCACATGCTAGGATTCGAACTTATGACCAATCAAAGAGAGTCAAAGTGTGAATTCTCACTACACCACTTAGTTACTTATTAATTGAAATTGCATCATTAATGAGATAGTCTCTAGCACAAGGCAAAAAAGACAATATCGCCCACTGTGGAGCTCGCCCACGACCACAAGGTTAAGAGCTTTGTGCTCTACCAACTGAGCTAGACGAGCTGTTAAAGGATAGGGGTGCAACACGAAGACTTCCCAGGAGGTCACCTATCCTAGTACTACTCTCTCTCAAGCACGCTTAACTACGAAATTCTGATGAAATCCGGTGCATACAGCTGGTAAGGAATCTACTTTTAGTATTTGCTTTTCAAAATAAAAATGCATGTTCTACTAAGAAAAGGTGTGCTCCACTAAGTTGTGCTTGCAACTTCACGTGCTTTTGTTGTTTCTTATGTAGTAGTGGGCTTATCCAAGGAGTAAAATTTCGGATTTTGCATAAATTTTGATGAAAATTTTGATAAATTTTAAATTTCAACAAATATTAGATAGAAACGACATAAATTACTATCAAAATACAAAAAATTTGAATAAAACTTTACCGTATATTTATTTAACATATTATCTACTACATTGATAAAAAACATTGAACAAACCAAATTATATAATAAGTTTCATGTGATATAAGATGAATATAATACGCGCCGGAGGCAAATACTGTTAAATAAAATTAGTATAATAAATAAATAAAATTAGTACATTCTTTATACTCTATAATCTATACACTAAACCATATATAATCTATATACCATTATACTCTTTATACTCTATAATCTATACACTAAACTCTATATACTTAATAATCTATACTCTATATTCTTTAAGATCTGGTATAAGATATTAGGGTTTAGGCTTTTTAGGGTATTTTTAATTATTTTTTATATAGAAATATATTAGGATTTGGGGTTTTAAAATAACTAAATGAAATCTCAAAAGAGCCAAACGAAATCCCAAACCTTTTTTTTTCCTTTCCAATTGTCCAAAGGCCTCAAACCCCAATCAACCCTAAACCCTTTTTTTTTTTTTTTCCCTTTTCTTGTCTTTCTTTTCTTTTTTTCATTCCTTCCTTTTCCGCTTGTGACTATCTCTTCATCTTCCCTCTCATTTCTCTCTCCCAGGCCAGCCCACTGTCCCAGACGCATCTCTTCTCTCTCCTCCCTCTCCCTCCTTGATCTCTTCCTCATTCCTCATTCCCCGATCTCCCTCTCTTCCTCTTCTCCCTCTCCAATCTCTTCCTCCTTCCTCTTTCCTGATCTCCCTCTCTTCCTCCTCTCCCTCCCCGATCTCTTCTCCCTCCCCGATCTCTTTTCTCTTCCAGATCTTCTCTCTCTTCTCTCTCCTCCCTCTCGAATCACCCTCTGACTCTCTCTTCGATCTACCGCCCTTCGGCGACGGCTGGCGATGAGGCTAGCTCGTCTCTTCCTCCCCTCTCTCCCTCTGGTCTCCGCCTCCCCAACTCGAGTAGAAAGTTTCACCAAAATTGTCAAAATTTGAATGAAAATGTTTTTATTTGGTGTTAAAATTTCCATAGTCCTAAAAAACGAAATTTCGCCGAAAATTTTGAAATTTTATTCTTTGGCCTTACCCCAATGGTTATTTAGAAAATGAATTCCTGAAGCTTAAAGTATACTATTTTGACCCGTTGATATTAATTTTTGTAATAATAAAATCTATAAAAATCAGACAATTACAAAATGTAGGGAGGTCAAAACTTAGGTATGAATATTTGGGTTATGTGTCGTCCCAATTTGGGAGCGCTACCCGTCCTAAGATCCTGAAAATACAATATCCATACCTCGAGCATTATACTTCCAAGTTCCCTAGAACGGGTTAAGCCCTTTTTGTTTGCAATGCAGGTTGGATCATAGTAGAAATGCGTACTTTTCTACGTACATGATCTAAAATGAAAATACTTTAAAAATATTTCACAAAATACCAACTAGCTAAGGTTAAGAGTTTACAAAAGTAACCCTACTAAATATCATGACTGTAAAGATGATCTTTAATAAATATTTACAACAAAAGGACAAATTGAAAATATGTCTTAGAAGACAAGTCGAAGTACAAATGACCATAGAGGTAGGACCTGCACATGAAAGACAAAATATCGAAGTGCATGTCATGCCCAAACAGATGAGCCGAGATTGTCAACCTGAAGGAAATTTGCAAATGAGCAGTGTAAGTTGTAAGTGTCACATACGTTCATAGCTTTCTTATACCACCCTTAACAACCCCGACTTCCTACTTATTTTAGATTATTCGTGGGCTGTGAACTATCTGCTTCAAAAAGATAGTTTTGGAGGACCTTAATTATTTTTGAAAATAGTAATTTAAAATTTTTACTACTTATAGCCAGCGATAAAACTGTTCAAAAGATTTACCACAAAAACCTACATCAATCAATAATGATTATTGAAATCCACAGCTTTGAATATGAGCATGCAACATTTTGAAAAGCATTTTTCGATCCCAAGTTCAATGTATACCTAATGATCGAACACTTAAAGGAACAACTATGCTTGCCGAGATAAAAATTTGGTACCGTAGTGAGAGTAGCCATCTTTAATATTAAAATTCGGTACCATAGTAACAGTAGTCATCTCTAGTAAGTACCTCATAAGATAACCTCCTAAACGGACAAATTGACTAGCTCGTCCGTATAAACCCCTTCCAAAAGTTTAGGCAGTCAAACTCAAGGTCAGTAGAAACATAACCCTTTACTCTCAGATCATCCGTCAATAATTATAATAAAAACCATACAATATGGCAAACAAAAACGATGCAATTTCGTAGACAACAATATTATACACACATAAAAGGTCTCAATAGACAAGGTACTGTAAGATTTGCCCTACCTGGAGTCTAAGCTTAAACGTTGTGATGCAGTTCCATAGCACCAACATCCTTAGTTCCTTCATTGGATAACTAGAAATCCAAGTCCCACAATAGGTCAATCAAAAGTAAATTTTGATAGAGTTTCAACATGATCATTTCTTTTGGTCATATGTCAAGAAATTCTGAAAACCAGTACTTTAGCTTAGACTAAGTCTCTTTATTTCCTGGATTCCCTTAGGGTTTCTACTTAAATCCAATTTTAATTTAAGTTTTGAGGTTGACCAGTTAAAGTCCAACAACATGACTAGGTCAGTGAATGCAAGACTAGGGGAGCTTTGGCCTAGTGTCCAATGCCTATATACTCACAATGGTCTTAATTTGTTATTAGGCTGATTAATTAATCAAAGAACTATCCATATTAATCATGCTCGATTAAATTAATTTTTAAGAACTAATAAATTCAATAGAAAAATACAAGTAAATAAATAAAACATTTGAAAATTTCATAATAGTCAAAATACAATTTGGGTTCCTATAATGATCACTTGCACATATTTGTAAATTACATACATAATAGTCAATGGGCCCAGCCCAATGTGGGCGGCCATATACCATTTCTCATGTTTTTACTATTCTGCCCTTCAAAAATAGTTTGATTCAATTTTAAAAATGGTGACTATCACACAGTCACCCAAGCTTTAAAATGGTAACTGTGAGACAATTACCAATTAAAAATGGATAATTGCGTGACAATTACCAGTTAAAAAAGGGAAATATGGTATTTGTCACACAGTTGCCAATTAAAAACGATAATTGTGTGACAATTACCAGTTAAAAAAAGGAAAAAATCATATATGTCACACAGTTCTCAATTAAAAACGATAATTGTGTGACAATTACCAATTAATAAACAGTAACTGTGTGACTATTACCAATTATAAAACAATATGCGGTTGTTATTGATTTATATGTAATTTTTAAAAGTTGGACATTGTTGACGTCAACAATATATATGTCAGCACAGTGGCAGGATCCGTAAATTCCTTTTTCTTTTTTGTTTGGTTGTTAATTCAAATAGTTTCTCTTAATTTTATTTTGGTCAGTAGTGACTATTATGGTATTTTGAAAAAAGTTCATTAACTAATTTGTAATATTAAGAATATTTATTAATTATTTTTTTTTTGTAATTGGCCTTAAATTCAATTAAGTATAATTAAATAATCAAATTAAAAGTCAATTTTAGTTGAATAAAACAATTAATTATTCAACGGAGATGGTCGCCACCCCCGTCGGCACCTTCTAGGATAGCAAAAGCAAGCAGCTTGAAGGCGAGAGAGAGAAGGAGAGAGTGATGAGAGAAAGAGAGGAATGAAAGAAATATAGCCACGTGTTAATAGCATTAGACATATATATAATAGATTGGACTTTTATTTAATTTTCAAATTAACTGGGTTTCTATTTAAAAATCTTCTAATTTCAGGACCTAGAGGTAATTTATTAAAGAATTTACTCTGCTTGATTTCTTTGGCTTCGAAACAGCAGTAGCTACAAAGGCTTTTTTTTTTTTTTGTTACAAGGTGATCATAATAAGTTTCCAAGTTATTATCCATTAATTTGATAGTTGAGAAAGTCGAAGAAGTCCAGTACCATGTACAAATTCTTGAAATGAACATTTTGGTAAGGCTTTGGTGAAGAGATCTGCAAGGTTGTTACAAGAACGGATCTGTTTGACTTCGGATTCCTGGTTCTTCTCAAGTTCATGCGTGTAGAAGAATTTTGGTGAAATGTGTTTGGTTCTATCACCTTTGATGTATCCTCCTTTGATTTGAGCAATACAAGCTGCATTATCCTCATACATGATAGTTGGAATATCTGTTATTAGAGGTAGATCACAAGTACTATGGATATGTCGTATTACTAATCTTAACCAAACACATTCTCGACTTGCTTCATGGAGGGCAAGTATTTCTAAGTGATTGGAAGATGTAGCAACCAATGTTTGTTTTGTAGATCTCCATGAGATCGCTGTATTTCCACAAGTAAATACATATCCAGTTTGGGAGCAACCTTTGTGCGGGTCGGATAGATATCCTGAGTCCGCATATCCAACAAACTTTGGGCCATTAGGAGATTCACTTGAATAAAATAGGCCCATATCAGTTGTTCCACGAAGATAGCGTAAGATATGCTTAATATCATTCCAATGTCAATGTGTTGGAGTGGAGCTATATCTTGCTAACAAGTTTACCGAAAAAGCTATGTTCAGTCTTGTACATTGTGCTAAGTATAGTAAAACACCTATTGCACTGAGATATGGTACTTCTGGACCAAAGACCCTTTCATTATCCTTTTTAGGATGAAATGGGTCTTTCTCAGTGTCAAGAGACTTCAATACATTTTCGGTATATGTTGATTGATGGACAAGAATTCCTTTATCACAATGCTCGATCTGCAGGCCGAGACAGTATTTGGTTTTCCCAAGGTCTTTCATCTCGAATTTATCCTTTAAGTATTCAGTAGTTTTTATGAGCTCTTCAGGAGTTCCAATTAAGTTCATATCATTGACATAAACTGCCACTATGGCAAAACCAGAATTTGACTTTTTTATGAATACACATGGGCATATAGGGTCATTGATATACCCTTCTCTTATCAAATATTCACTAAGACGATAATACCACATTCGTCCAAATTGTTTTAACCCATATAATGATCGTATCAATTTGATATAGTACATATTTCGTGGTTTTGTTTTAATTGGTTCAAGCAATTTGAGTTCTTCGTGGACTTTCATATAAATATCAACATCCGAATCTCCGTATAAGTATGCAATAACAACATCCATAAGTTGCATGTCGAGTTTTTCTGAAACTAGCAGACTTATCAAATATCTGAATGTGATTGCATCCATAACGGGAGAGCAAAGTCAATTCCAGGCCTTTGAGAAAAACCTTGTGCAACGAGTTGTGCTTTATATTTTGCAATCTCATTTTTCTCATTACGCTTTCTCGTAAACACCCACTTGTAACCTACAAGGTTCACATTGTGCGGTGTTTGGACTACAGGTCCAAATACGCCACGTTTTTCTAAAGAGTTCAACTCAGCCTGAATTGCATCTTTCCATTTAGGGCAATCATGCCTATGTCTGCAATCATCAACAGATCTAGGTTCAAGATTATCATCAACTTTAATGATCTCAGTAGCTACTGCGAATGAAAATATATCATCAATGATTATTTCATCGCGATCCCACAATTCATCATTGCATGCAAAATTTATAGAAATATGTTTCTTGTTAGGTACCTATGCCTCTTCTAGGGCTTGGGTCATCATGGACCATTTCTTGTTCTAAGACTGAACAATCATTAAGTGTGGGTTCACTATTCTCCCTGGAATTTACTTTTGATTCTCTTCCGGGGAACTGTATCTTTTGAACATATTGGTCTGCCACACTTCAGGCGTGCAACAAAAGAATCATTTGCTGGCACATTTGATTGTCCAACTAGGACATCAATCCTTGTAGGTGTATTTATAGCTGGTATATGTGATTTTGTCACTTTTGCTATATTTCTAAATGCATCTGACATTTGATTAGCAATCTTTTGAAGATCAACTATCCGTTGTACTTCATTTTCACATTGCATAGAACGAGGATCAAGATGAGACATAGTGGATACATTCCAAGATAATTCACGCCGTTCTTCAGGAACGGTGGTCTTCTCTCTCCCTAACGGCGAGGAAGATTGTCTCATCACAGTGATAATCCGCAAAAAGTGCGGTAAAGATATACCCGTTAAGGGTTTGAGATATCTAATAATAGAAAATGAATCAAAACCAACATATATCCCCAGCCTCAGTTGAGGACCCATTTTAGTGCGTTGTGGAGATGTAATGGGTACATATACGGCACACCCAAAAGTCCGTAAATGTTTGGTTGTCTCTCAAGTGTTAATTGTAAAGGGGAGTATTGATAATCTTTCACTGATCCCAGTCGAACTAATGACGCAGCATGTAAAATAGCATGCCCCCATCCATAAACTAGCAACTTTGATTGCATAAGCAAAGTTCGAGCAATCAATTGAAGGCGCTTGATAAAAGCTTCTACTAAACCATTTTGGGTATGGACATGAAGAACAGGATGTTCAACATCAATGCCAATCGACATGCAATAGTCATTAAAGACTTGAGACGTATATTCACCACCATTGTCAAGTCAAATCGACTTGATAGGATTATCTGGAAACTGGGCTAGTAATTTAATTATCTGAGCCAATAGCCTAGGCAATGCAACAATACGAGTTAACAAAAGGCAAACATGTGACCATCTACTGAATGCGTCAACTAGAACCATAAAATAACGAAATGGACCACATAATAGTTGAATGGGCCCACAAATGTCCCTTTGAATTCTTTGCAGAAATGATGGGGATTCTATATCAAGCTTTAAGGGAGATGGTCTGATAAACAACTTTCCTTGTGAACAAGCTGTGCAAAGATTTTTGTTAGATCCAACCAGATGTTGAGTTGTTAATGGATGCCCACAAGAATTTGAAATAATCCTATGCATCATAGTGGATCCAGGATGACCCAACCGATCATGCCAAAGCATGAAAATATTTGGGTCAATAATCTTCGGGTTCATGACAGCATGTGCCTCAATAAATTTTATAGTTGTATAATACAACCTAGATGAGAAAGTAGAGAGTTTCTCCAATATACGCTTCCGGCTGTAATATTGGATGTAATGCAAAGATATTCAGCATTATATGCTCAGTTGTTGTTTCAATGTGATATCCATTCAAACGAATATCTTTAAAACTAAGCAGATTTCTTCTAGATCTGCTTGAGTATAGAGCATTGCTAATGGACAATTGAGTTCCATTGGGTAACGTAATGTGGGTTCTTCCGGAGCCTTCCATCAGATTTGCAGAACCTGATATAGTGGTTACCCTAACTTTTGTTAATGCTATATTCGAAAAATAGTTCCTATCATGAAGTACAATGTGCGTAGTCGCACTGTCTACAAGACAAATATCTTCGCTATGATTTTGACCACCGCAGTCCATATTTAATGTCTTCCAATAAAATAAATGAAACTAATTACTTTCAATTTAAATAAAGAGTTACGACATTTTATTTGATAAGAAAAATTATTCTTACAGGTGCAAACTTAAAAACAACTAAATAAAAGTAACAGATGCAAATCTGAAACTAATCCTAAGGAAAGGAATAAACTGATTAAATAAACAACAAATTAATTGGGATGGATAACCCCACCACCAATCATAGCATCAAAAGACTTTGCAGCGGTGTTAGCGAAGAAATCAGAGACATCAAGATGACTTATGTCCACTGGGTCCGAAGTGTCCATTGGGTCATGAATTTGGTCAACATAATTGACTTCAACCTTCCCCTTTAAAGAGGCTTGGTAATGGTCTACTAAGTGCTTGGGCGTGCGACAGGCACGCGACCAATGTCTAGTCCCACCATACGTGTGACAGGCACCCTTAGAAGCTTTAGGGGCTTTGTCCATTTGACATTTCTCTTAGTCTTGCTTGTTCCACTTCTGGTGGGTATGTGATGCTTGCGCATTTTTTAGACCCAAGTTATTATTACGACCACCTTGACCATTACGGCGCCCATTACCACTTCCTTGTCCTTGACCATGCCCATAGCCACGACTACGACCACGGCTACGAGAAGAAGTAGCATTCACTTCAGGGAATGCTACCACCCCAGTTGGACGGCATTGGTGGTTCCTCATCAGGAGCTCATTATTTTGCTCAGCAAGGAGAAGACAAGAGATCAGTTCAGAGTACTTCTTCAACCCACGCTCACAGTATTGTTGCTGCAATAGCATATTTAAAGCATGGAAAGTGGTGAAAGTTTTCTCCAACAATTCTGCATCAGTCATTTTCTCACTACATAATTTGAGTTGAGAACTAATTCGAAAAAGTGCAGAATTGTACTCAGAAATTGTCTTGAAATCTTGTAGACACAAATGCATCCAATCATGGCATGCCTTAGGGAGGATCACAGTTGTCTAGTGATCATATCTCTTTTTTAGATTATCCCAGAGAATCAGCGGATCTTTGACAGTGAGATACTCACTCTTCAGCCCTTCATGAATATGATGGCGAAGAAAGATCAAGGCTTTGGCACGGTCCTGCGGGGACGCTTTATTGCCTTCTTGGATAGTGTTACCAAGATTCATGGATTCAAGATGGATCTCAGCATCAAGGACCCAGGACAAATAGTTCTTTCCAGAGATGTCGAGTTCAACAAATTCTCGTTTGGTCAAGTTCGTCATTTTCTACATAAAGAAAATGAGATATTTAGAACTCATGAAAAATAATTATAGAACTTCAGGTTCTTAATATTTCCAATATATATACATATACCAAAAACTTCAAGTTTAAGGTAAAAGAAGCCATAAATAC
Source organism: Dryas integrifolia (assembly GCA_028570905.1). Lineage (NCBI taxonomy): Eukaryota > Viridiplantae > Streptophyta > Magnoliopsida > Rosales > Rosaceae > Dryas > Dryas integrifolia. The sequence continues at coordinate 11,066 of JAOTRM010011045.1, forward strand.
AATTAGAACTTCAAGTTCTAAAATCTTCGCATATCTTATTCGAACTTCAGGCTCATGATATAAGAACATATAAGTTAATTTAGAACTTCAGGTTCTATGGCATAGATTTGAACTTCCGATTCAAAATATGAATCAATTGAGTAATAAATAACTGTTAAAGTAATGGTACAAATAAAAGACTTAGGAACAATAGTAGATAAGTCACCTATGAAAGTATAGCCATATATAAACATCAGTATAATTGCATAAAGAAATTTAATTAATCAATATAAACAACTCATGTAAAGAACTCATCGGCCTTGACAAAATGTTGGAATCAAATAGTATTGATACAAAACAAACAATTAAAATAATTAGTTGTATTACGTAATTATCTATAGTTAATTAGATAATCATGCAAGTAGTGTCAAGATATATTAGTGGAACCAATTCAATTCGTTTAAAATATCTTTTACTATAAAATGATCAGTTTAAACAAAAGCCAAACAATGAAAGAAACAATGTTATAAAAGTATACCACCAAGTTGTACGTAATACTTTTAAGCATAAAAGAAAGCAAGGAAAAGATTATAATAATCTATATTGCCTTATATTTAAATAATCAATCTGAGCAATCAATAAGCATGCACTCACAGTAGTATAGATTAAAGAGACGAACAGGAAAAATAAGAGCAATCGAGTTGAGCACATATGCTCTTGCTTCTTATTAATAAAAGCCTCAAAATTGTCATCGGCATAATATTGCAACTATAATAATAGAAGAAAAGAACAATATTATACCTGAGCTTTCGTGCTGATAATGTGTTGTAAAACAAAAGAATTTAGAGAGAAAACATGGAAGAACTGTGTGTCTTTTTCCATTCCATAGAGCCTCTATTTATAGGCTTTAAGTGATAAATATTTATATTAGATAAAACACTTATGATAATAACATTATCGCTAAGATAAATGCAGAAAATAGGATGAGTATTTATCTAGCTAATATCCTATGATTATCTATGGAGATAAATACATGAAATGTGGTGTGTAATTATCTGATGAGGACATTCACATTATTTGCAACAGCAAGGAATTTAAAGAGCAAAAAATTAAATATGCAATAAATAAAAGTAGAAAAATAAATTAATTGCAAGGAAAAGTAAATAAACTAAGAAACAGGAAAACACTCAAATTAAGACTAAAAATTGACAACATTGTTATTCAAAATAAACCCTAAGATCTTGGGAATTAATAAAGAAATATCTAAACAAACTCAAATAACAAGAAAATAAAGCATTAAGAACCTAAAAGAATGCAAAAGTGGTGCGGTTGAAGAGCGTCTTGGCTAATTTTCTCTAGTGAATTGAATAAGTCCTTTAACTCTTGTGAACACTCGATCTATTTATAGTGATGAAACCATAATCCTTGCTTAAGGATTCGACATGTGGAAGCCAAGAATTTCTGGAACATGTCATATATGGGACATGTCATATCCAGAGATGGAATCAAAGTTGATCCCAGTAAAATTGAAGCAGTATTAAAGTGGGAACGGCTAAAAGAGGTTACTGAAATTCGTAGTTTTTTTGGATTGGCCGAAGCTTACAGGAGATTTGTACAAGATTTCTCAAAGCTCATGTGACGCCCTAGAATTTTTTTCGTACTTCATTTTGAGCTTAGAATAATTTTCTAGGATTTAATTAAGCTCATTAGTATTTTATTTATTAGTTTTAGAAATTAAGGAAACACACTTCTCGGTATTTCTGGAATTATTCAGTTTGGTTTTTGTGGTTGAAAAATTGGTTTGAAACCTTGATTTCGTAGTTTTCGACAAGACGAATGCAACAGGACTGAGAAAACACTTTTCCAAAGCACAGTTCTTTTGTAGTGATTTTTGAAATTTTAATTAGGGTTTTGATTTAAGAAATTAGAGAAAATAAGTAAACAAGCAATTTTTTGGACAATTATGATAATTAAGAGAAAATGAGTAAATCATTGGTGAAACTGGAGAAATTATTCTGTATAATCGATATATTGACACGTGGTATAACCAGTATATGTGTTATAATATAAGTGAATGTTATTAATAATATACCATACTAATATAAACACATCATCCAATAATACCCTTACACGTTGGATTGGTTATACCACGTAGCAGTATATTAGTTATACCCTATAATTTTTCGTGAATCTGAGATCGTAGGAAAATAGTTCGAACATCATGTACGTCCCGGTACCCTCGGATTTTTCATCGGACAACGGGATAATTTCCAATGAATTTCAGAAGAAATTAGAGAAAAGATGATATTTAATTAGAAAAGAAATAGAGAAACAAGGATCATGATCTCAACCGTCAATTAAAATAAATAAATTTTATAAAAATTTATCTTCTTAATTTAAATCAAAACTAATTATTTTGGCACGCAAATTAAGACACGCAAGGTTTTCTAAATGTACATGTGTGTGCAAGCCGTGTAAGTGACTGAAATTAATGCTAAAACAAGTTGATGCATGAAATGCGCAGAATGTCTAGCCACCCAAGAGTCTAGGTAACTAAGTCAATTACCATCTTAAAACAAACCATGACCGTATTTGAATGTTTTGATAAAGCTTTCGCCATTGCAAGGATCATGAAGATGGTAGGACTTATACCAATACAAACTTAGGCATGTTTGTGTCAACGGAATAATGCCAATGCAAAATAATGGTTGCTCAAATACCAATAAAAACTTAGGCATGTTTGTGTCAACGGAAAACTGGCACAATGTCGAGAGAAGTTTGAGTACTACTCGAGAGTCAAATTTCTAAAAATTAAAAAAAGAGGTTAAAAGTCTTTATTTGACTTCAATTTAGGTTAGTTTTCCAAATTTCTCAATGTAAGTGTAAACTCTTCGATTTGGCCTTGGATATTCTGATAAAGGGTTCCATTTGGTATGAACAAAATGCTAGACGTACCATATAATCTTCATTACCAACAAAATGCTCACAAGCAAGGGCAGATGTATTTGAGTGGCAATGCATCAAAATTCACACATAAAGACCAATCCAACGAACACTTGTTATAGACCTTGCATTCGTCAATATCTGAAATATGATGGTGATGGACTGATGGACTGATTCTAAAATTAACATAGAAGGAGTATGCTAAATTTTTTAAATTTCAAATTTTCTAAAAAGGTAAAAAAATTGAGCATGTTTTGGTGGTTATATAAGACTTGAGAGGTTTAGTTTCCTTTACAAGGTTAGATAGGGATTAATATTTCCTTCAAAGCCGGACAGAAACATTGAAGACTTGACTGATTGTATGTGAAGTGGTTTTGATCCAATGAATCCCTTAAATAATGCATGTACTGTTATTATCTAAGCTTAAGCTCCATTCTTGCATTATCTTTGGAAAATATTAGGATAATTTAATTAAATAACCCATTTTGATCCAACTTAAGTTATTTGGACCCCTTTCTCAAAATTAAGCTTTTCTAACCTTTTTTTTTTGTGTGAAATGTCCATAACATCCTTCATATAAAAACATAATTTTTTTTTACTGTAGTTTTTTTTTCTCTCTCTCTCTCTCTCTCTCTCCAGATCTAATCTTTGTTTTATTAGTTTTTCCCTCCCTCCCTCGCTGTTATTGTTAATCTCCATTTCCTTTAATTTTTTTCTTTTTCTTTGAACTTTTTTTCTTTTTTCTTCTAATAAAAATTATGAAAGGATGTAACCTTTTTTTGATTGATTGGGTAATCCATATCTGATTTCTTTATGATATGGATATGGATCTGGTTTCTTTTGTCCACCCAGATTTGGTTTCTTTATTATTTATGTTTTATCTTCATTCTCATTTAGCTAGCTGGCTACTGGACTTTCTTATTGACAAGTGTTATAACACTATTTTAAGTGAACTTTTTAGTGGACTTTTTAGTGGACTTTCTGGTCGACCGGTGCTATAGCACTCTTAGTCCACCACTTTTTCAGTTATGAACATTTTGGTCTCAAAATATGAAAAGGGGTTAGAAAAGTAAGTTTTTGAGAAAGGGTCAAAAAAGTATGGATTCTTGAAAATCTGGATATGTAACATATATGGAATGAATATAAACTTGGAATTGTTCTCAGGAAAACATATCCAGGCATATTTAATTCCAAATATGCATTAAAAAATATGCATTCATCCCAGTATAAAGTACTCCTCACCAGTAGCGTTTTTGAGCATCAAAAACAATGGCTAAGCATGGAGCTCTCCTATTTTCATGTGCTTTTCCCATTTTTGTACTCACTGTGAGCTTATTGTCCAAAGCCATTGATGAAGATAGAAAGGTTCATATTGTGTACTTGGGGTCACTTCCTAATGAGGTGTACTCACCATTGTCTCACCACCTTGGTCTACTACAAAGAGTTGTCGAGAGCAGTTCCGCTGCAAATTTGTTGATAAGAAGTTACAAAAGGAGTTTCAATGGATTTGCTGCCAAGCTCACTGACCATGAAAGAGAAAGGCTTGCTAACATGAAGGAAGTAGTCTCTGTCTTTCCAAGCAGAACTTTTCAACTTCAAACAACAAGATCTTGGGACTTCATGGGTTTCAATGATCAGAAAATCATTCGGAATGCCACTGTCGAGAGTGATGTTATTGTTGGCGTGTTTGACTCTGGAATTTTGGCCAGAATCAGAGAGCTTTAAAGATGAAGGTTTTGGCCCTGCTCCCAAGAAGTGGAAAGGAGCTTGTGAAGGCGGCAAAAATTTCACTTGCAACAACAAGATCATTGGAGCTCGGTTTTACAGATTTTCCAAGTCTGCAAGGGACGAACTTGGTCACGGAACCCACACAGCCTCAATAGCAGCAGGGAACGCCATAAAGGATGTGAGCTTTTACGGACTCGCACAAGGTACTGCAAGGGGAGGCGTTCCCTCTGCAAGAATTGCTGCATATCAAGTATGCACTGTAAGTTATTTTATACATCATTAGCATACACAACTCATAAGCACAAATCAAATATATATATATATGTATGTAAATCATATTCTATAAGTCATCATGCTTTCATATCAGGTAACACTCAAATAACACATAC
>JAOTRM010011107.1:0-10679 GCA_028570905.1 Dryas integrifolia
TAAGAACTTTTCAATTCTCTGTTTATGCTTTGTTGTCACTATTGTGATTTATGCAATTTCTGATTTTGGATTTAACAGTGGATTGAAGTGGGGTCCTCAATGTGCCATCAATGCCAGAGGAATGATAAGGGCAGGGTTGTTAGGTGCCGTATGTGTAAGAACAAGCGATTTTGTGTCTTTTGCTTACGAAAATGGTATGGGTTTATTGGCTCGTTGTTTCTTATTGATTTCTGATTACAAACTTGTAAAAGGTGTTAGATTGTTTAAGTTTGTTTTGTTAGACTAGCCACCATTATTTGAAGTGAGTTTGTCTTGGTACAAATCCAGTACATGTTTTTTGAAATGATGCTTGTGCATTTAATTTTCCAAAAACAAGTTTGTGGAAAATTATGTAAGTTGCTTAGCCCAAGTGCTAATTCATTATGCTTTTCTAGTTCTTAGTAAATGTGATATATATACATTTGGAAAACTGCCACAAAACTGTTTTCTTTTTCTTGGTAAATTGCTCAGTATTTGTAAAGGTTTTAAGTTAAACTTTTAATGGATGGAACCTGAGGGATATTACGATTGGATCTAGCACTAAGAGAGGTCTTTTTTTATGTGTAGTTGTAAAAACCCCAAATATTTTGAATTCATATATGAACTTTTTCTTTACGTAGTTTTCATGACTACTTATTATCAAGTTTTGTATTGTGTAGGTATCCTCAGATTTCAGAGCATGCCATTGCTGAGGCTTGCCCTGTATGCCTGGGAAATTGCAATTGCAGTGCATGCTTACGTTCAAATGGCCCTATTGAAGTCAGTTTATTCTTTCTGCGCACATCTCCTGGATTTTTGTTTGTTCATTTGATATGTTCCTTGTTCAAGTGAAGTTTGATATAATTTATGGTTTTTACTGTAGAAGTTGAAGAACACGCTGGAATTCTACATTAGAAACGATGAAAAGGTTGACCACTCTAAGTATTTGCTTCAGGCATTGCTTCCATTCTTGAAAAGACTTAATGATGAACAAGTGATTGAGATGGAGATGGAGGCTAGGAGACAAGGTATATTCTGTCTTTTTCAGACAGGTGTTGGAATTCATTAAGGTGCAACTCATTAGATGGAGAGGGTTGACCCTTTTTCATACTTTGGGCAAAACCAGTTGGGTCACAGGGTAAGTTTGATCAGGTCAACGGGTCACGAGCCCAATGATGAGGCGAAATTTAAACAGTTAAGAAGTTTGTTAACTATTGTTCTATATCCTAACAAAGAAAACATGATTTTCGGTTAGACAAATTACAGGTGCTAATTTTTTAAATTCAATTGTTTCCCACATCTCATCATGTTTTGCTGTTGCAACTTCAGATGGGGATGAGGGCATTGTTGTCACCTAGTGTCACTTTTTTTTTTTATTGTTTTTATTTAAGAAACAAGAATTTTATTAAAAGAAGAGAAGGGCAATAATTTAATTTCATTTTTAAGAATGTGGGCATTGTTGTCACCTAGTTTCACTTATAGAATTTTTTAATTTACATTCTTCAAAAAAGTAATTTAATATTTGTATCACATGTACATTTTTTTTTATCTATTCCGTAAAGAATTTCACTAAATAATTCTGAAATATTTACTTTGAACCTAGCACCTAAAGTTATTGTGAACCCATAAATTAAGGATACTTCTTAAGTGTATTTCAATAGATTTTAACTTCATTTTCAGTATATCAATTTTATCATAATTAGTTTCTTGAAATTTTATACTATATATTTATTTTACCTGTTCTAGTAATTTAGGTGAAATGGATCATTTTGTATCAAAATATTTGTGAATTGAAAAAAAAAAATCCAAAATTTTTTAATTTTGATTTTAATTTTAATTTTTTGGCATTTTCCAATTTGAATATTGTGGTGAGTCTTGATTATTAATTTTTTAGCAATACAATTTTCTAGTAGCTTAATATTTTAAAGCCACACTCAACATCTTGTAGGTGACTGGTAAAAAATAAATCTTCTTGGTGAGAATTGAGATCCCATCCGTGTACATTTGAAGGAACATTTCTATTTTAGGCCTACGTTGGCAAGCCTCTTTGTAACTTTGATATTTTTATTGAGTGACATTAATGAAAACAACTTATTTCTCATTGATAGAATATAGTTTTATTTTATTTTTTTTAGTTTTTAATTAACCTTGTGTAATTAGAATTAAGGGTGCTCTTGCATTGCATGAATAATTTTTGGGTGAACAGAATCATTTTACAGATGACTTTGCCACACACATGCACCCACACAAACACGGCACATTCACGCACACTCACGCACCACACACGCACAGACATACACCTAGCTATACTCTTTATGTTTCAATATTTTTCATTCAGATTCTGCTCGTTGATGTTATTGTTGATTCTTCCTTGGGGCTGCTTCCCATTCCTTTGTCAGATCATAATAAACACATGTGAAATTTTCTCTTCAATTCACAAAAGAAGTGATCAGCATGAGTTTATAATCTTTCCCATCACAAAATATCAATGGAATTTTTTGCATTGTTTTAATTTGCCTTTTGGATGTCCATTGGGACAGGGCTATCTATTTCGGAGCTAAAGATACACAGGTCAGGTTGCTCTAATGATGAGCGTGTGTATTGGTAGAGCACTTACCATAAATTTAATCAATTTTAAATTTGTTCCATATACTTATTTAGCATTCAATATTAACTGTTTTGTTTTCTTTTTCAGCAACAACTGCAAAACTTCTATTGTTGATTTTCACAGAAGCTGCCCTATATGCTCATATGACCTTTGCCTCATCTGTTGCCGGGAGATTCGAGATGGACACCTGCAGGGAGGTGGGGAGGAAGTGATTAGGGAGTATATCAATCAAGGTCAAGACTACTTGCATGGTGGAGAAGGGAATGATGTAGAACTGCCTTCTGAAACTAGCTCCAAGTGTCGTGTAAAGTCAACATCTGAGTGGAAAGAAAATTTTGATGGAAGCATTCTTTGCCCCTCAGGGGACATGGATGGTTGTGGTCGTAGTCTTCTAGAACTGAGATGCATGTTTCCTGAAAATTCCATCAGAGAGTTGGTAAAGAAAGCAGAAGCCATTGCTGAAACTTACAAAATTGTGCATGAAGCTGGAACTTCTGTGCAACAGTGTTCTTGTTTCAAATCTGAGGGTGTTGTTAACTCAAGCAGCAATAAGTTAAGGAAAGCAGCTTCTCGAGAGGGTTCTGATGACAACTATTTGTACTGCCCAAGGGCTGGAGATAACCAACATGAGGATTTTAAGCATTTTCAATGTCATTGGATCAGGGGTGAGCCTGTGATTGTGAGCAATGTGCTTGAAAATGCATCAGGTATAAGCTGGGAACCATTGGTCATGTGGCGTGCTATTCGTCAGATGTGGCATACTACACATGATAAACATTTTGAAGTCAAGGCCATTGATTGCTTGGATTTGTGTGAGGTCAGTTGTTCTGACTTTTAATTGCTTAGTACTGTTTGTAGTTATGTCTTCGATTGCTTACTACTGGTTGTATGATTCTTTTGATTTGTTTCACTTTTTAAAGTTCTATCAAGTGAATGTTAAGAAGAAATATCTGTATAGGTGTTGTATCAATTCAGGTGGATATTATGATTGTGAAAATTTTATTTGGGTGGGGGGGGAGTATATTACTACTTTGTGCAATTTGAATAAGCATAGACATCTTATTGGTCACTGGTCTAAATTATAATTTCTTAGAATGTATTTTTATTTGCTCATGAGTCATGAGTTTCATGTACTTTTTCTTATACATATATTGGAAAAGCAAATAAATTTTTTTATGTTAGTGTGTGGAATCATTATGGAAAGAGGAAGACCAAAAATAACACAGGTGGAGTGATGCGGGATATGATTAACTATGATTCAATATCAATTTAAAAATTAATGTCAGCTTAAAACTTATTCAGATGCTCCCATCCACATATTAGGAAATCCAATCTAAGAATTCAGCATGAAAGCAAGTTAAATGAATCCCACAGTTTTCCCAAACTCTGAATTTTGGGGGATTCAATGACTGTTTAGGCCCCATATTGTTTGGTGCTTGTTCATATCTTAATGCAAGTTCAAAGTCCCTCTCACATTACTGCACAAAAGGGGTTATCAAACAACATAAAAAGTATGTCCAATAATAAACTCAGGTTTAGAAATAAACCGAAAAACAAGGCAAGATTGTGGTTTGCTGGAAAAATTCAACGAAAAGTTTGGATGAACTGATCATAAAGAATCAACATGAAATTGTTGACTAGGGCAGATTAAGGAGAGGAAATCAATGAAGATAATAGTAGAGTCTGGATTTCCACCATGAGTTTCACACCCATACTTGGCTTCACACCGTACCTTCACATTGCAGGAAAAGATAGAGTCCAAGGAAAATTTCTGGCAGCAATTTTCAATTCGTTCAATTCATGCCATGCATTTGGACACGTACAAATATTTATAACCCGCAAGATCCCCCCTAGACTAGCATTGAAGGTTTACCAATTAAAGAAAATTTTCTAACTTCCCAATTAATATCTTCACCTCTTTGAAACACAAACCTCCCTTTAATGTTTAAATTGGTGATAATGGTGGTTGTATGACCACTAAGTTTTCCATTCTCTCAATACACTTCCAATGAAATTTTATGTTCACTGTAATATGTTTAATTCTCATTTGTTTCTGTGTTTGCTCTTCTCTTAAGATATTTGATAATCCCCCAGTTGCTTTTGACTGTTCGTTTCTTGATGAATTGTTTAGGCTTAATCCTCGTTTCTTCCCATTTTTGTCCTCCTGATATTGACATTGCTCCTGATGGTTGGATTATGATTTGTGATATCATTCTTATATGATATGCAGCTAGATATCAGTACCCACCAATTCTTTACTGGATATTCAAAGGGCCGGTTTGGTTGGAAAATGTGGCCTCAGATTCTAAAACTGAACGATTTGTCCCTGGATAATTTGTTTGAGAAGTGCCTTCCTCGTCATGCTGCTGAGTTTATTTGTTGCTTGCCATTTAAGGAATATACTCATCCTCACAGTGGCTTTCTGAACCTTGCTGTCAAATTGCCTATGGGATGTGTAAAGCCAGACATGGGGCCAAAAACATATATTGCTTATGGTGTTGCCCAGGAGCTTGGGCGTGGAGATTCTGTAACCAAGCTTCATTGTGATGCGGCTGATGTGGTGTGTATGGGTGTTTTGGGTTTATACTATTGGTTTTTTTTTTTTTTTTTACTATTTGATTTGGGAGTCAAATATAAAATATAACCATTAACAAATATAGAGAAACTGGTTTGCATTGCTACTTAAGCATCTGGTTTGAAGTTTAATGGGCATCTCTGTCAGGTCCAGTTTGGTGTCTGATCATTTTCTTCTGGGCTTATAAGTAATTTAACAATTTGGAAACTGAAGGGCAAAGAGTGATTTGGTTTAGTTGTACATTGACTTGAGTTTCCTTAGTGTTATGCGAAGTGCAATGTTTAAGTCCAATTCTTAACTCTTTCTTGTCTTGGTGCATCATATGTTTTACATATTAGTAAATGCATGTCTCTTGATTTTCATTCTCCATTTTGTTTTCTAATGTTTATAGGTCTTTGTGAAACTCAGACACTGTCATGTGACATCAGTTTGACACAAAACCGACAATGTGAGAGTAAATTTTCTGAATCTCAGGATGTGACACTTTGGATAGCCTAATAGATTTATGTATTTTTACTAAAAATTTAAGCATAACTTTGTAAGAAGAAATTAAACAAGTATGGAGCTTAATATGTCAAGAACAAAAATACAAAGGGTCATGTATTTTTAACTTTTAATATTTTATAATATTACAAGGCTAATGGTTATCATGTTAAAAGAATTAATTTCATCAGAAAAAATGAAAATATTCACCTGCATCCTTGCATGTCACTACTCACTGTTGTGTCCCTTGTCACCATATAACTTGACAAAGAAACATTGTTTTTTATTTGACATGTGTGGAATGTGTTCGAAAAGTCAAGTATGTGTCATACCCGTTCCATATCTGTGTTCTTTAGGTGTCCAACACACCTGGAGAAGTGTTTGTGCTTCCTGGATGGGTCTTATGGTTATTGGTTTGTTGTATAGGACAATGCAGCATCAATCTGATTTAGATACTGAACAATCTGTATGAAGTATAAGTTGAGAAAAACTAGATAGCATTATATTCTCACCAGTAGTTTTGTGGAGATATCTCAATCACTTGAATTTGTATTATTGATTATTTTTTGCATTTATTTTTTTTCTGGTCAGAATCATTGTTGAATATATAGTTCTAGCTTTTTGCAAGGTCAATTTTTTCCCTTTTTCTACATATTGTAACTTCCAACTTACTTTGTCCTGAGTAACTTGGTTCAGGTGAATGTTTTGACACATACTGCTGAAGTGACCCTTACTCCTCAGCAACTTGATAGTATAGAAAGGTTGAAAAAAAAACACATTGAACAAGACCAAAGGGAAATTCTTGGAAATTGTCGAACTGTGAATGAAAATGTTGATAGTAACAAGCCTAGCAGTGGGTCTTGTGGCAGGGCTGCAAATGATAAACAATTTTGTATTGATGTTGAAAATCAAAACATGGCAGCATTTCAAGAACTAACGGATCCAGCTGTTCGACCTGATGGTGATTTTGGTGATTCTAGTTTGAATGGTGGAAATTTTGCAAGGGGATCCATGTCTGGAAAGAATGTAGAGGGAGGTGCCTTATGGGACATTTTCCGGCGAGAGGATGTTCCTAAGCTGCAGGAATATCTCCAGAAGCACTTCAAGGAATTCAGGCACACATACTGTTGTCCTTTGTGGCAGGTATTTCTTATTAATTGTTACAGTTTATGTAATGAAGCTAGGAGAGAGAGAGAGAGAGAGAGAGAGAGAGAGAGAGAGAGAGCATGCTTTTATTTCTGGACGCAACCCGTATGTCAGTATGAACCAGTTCACAAGGGTTGATTCTGTGATTATGTTCTATTGGAAACATAATGGTGTTTCTAGACTAGACAAGGAGTCAAATGCTAGATAGACCTCATAATACTCTGAAACATGATGGTGTTTCTAGATAGACGGAGCATTGGAGATAGTGTTATTTAGACTTTTAGGATTCGTATTGATTGGGGTGACATGCATATTAGATTAAACTCAAAAAATCAAGACATGTATAAAATATTTACTATAAACATGCTAAATATTTTAAAATATTCTGACCAGCAGGTGTTCAAAATATTTTGGACAAGAAAATCGGAAATTTTAGAATTCCCAGTTACTTTCTGATTTTATATAGAAATTTTGGAGTTTGAAGTTTTGGATTTTATTATGTGATGTCAAAATCAAAAACTTTTGGAACGGTATTGAAATTTCCAATCCAACTTGCATCCCTACTCAACAATAATAACTATAACTTTACAGAGCTTTCATCTTGATATAAGCTTACTAGTGCTTTGGAACAATCAACAGTTATTTCTGTAAGCACTTGTTCTGAATTAGGCAGTAATTTGGCTATAGTACATTGACTGACTTGGGAAGTGTGTTGAATCTACTCAGTGGGATAGAATAAAAATGTACTGGCTGTTTTGCAGTCTGCATGAACTTTTGTTTCCAGTTGCAAAATTGTATCCCATTGGATTTATTGTTTTAAACAGAAAAGTTATCAATGTCTTTGTTTATTATATGAACATGCATTTCCTTTTCATTATAAATTGTTACTGAAAATAGGTCATTCATCCCATACATGATCACACCTTTTATCTGACTCTGGAGCACAAAAGGAAGCTCAAGGAAGAATATGGTTGGTTCATTATATATTTACATGTAGTTGGATTCAAATTTATATCCATCTCCATTTCAAATTATATATCTTATGTTGTTATGCTATCTATTAGGAATTGAACCATGGACATTTATCCAGAAACTTGGAGATGCTGTTTTTATTCCCGCAGGATGTCCACACCAAGTGAGAAACTTGAAGGTAACTTATATTATAGAAAACAAATTTCGTTCATGTTTTCTTTTGCTAGCAGCAACATATGACATAGAGAAAAGGATGTTATTGCAAGTCTGACATCTTTATTTGAAATGCTTATTTAACCGCCAATCATTAAACTTATTAATATTTAGAACTTATTTTATTTGAAATTAGGGGTTTTAGGATGAGCAACTTTTCTCTGGTTTTCTCATTAAGTGATTGTTTTTGGCATGACTAGATTATTAGCGTCAACTATCTCTGCAACTTTAGTGGTTAAGGTGTGCAAGTTACCATTTTTGAGATCAAAACTCTAAGGGCTTGCCAAAGCGAGGGACAAAGATGAAAAGAGTCATGGGTTTGAGTAGTTAGCCCCATGTAGCTTATGTTTGTCTCATTGTACCCATTGCAAGTACACCCCATGTTTTATGAGTTTTGAATTTATTGGATGCATCTAAATAGCACCTTTTGATATGACAATTTGATTGAACAGTTGTCTATTTTATGAAGTTTATGTTTGAAAATATTTTTGATTAAAAAGCCAACTGGATCAACTGAAGCAAATTTGTCCCAAGTAGGCTACATATTGATCATACATAGACTAGATGGAAAGCGGAAAATTGAATCTGTAATTTAGATGATGTGAATTCAAGAACCAATGAGAGCTTCCCCTCTCTACTTTAATCCTTCTCTAGATGGTTTATGGGATAAAGTTAGATTCTGGGCATCGCTTTGGGCTTTAGTTTCTTCTACATTTCGTGATTGCCCCTTTTTTTCTACTAGATATGAATTGGAATCCTGCTGTTTCTTATTGTAGATTGGATTATTTTGTTCTGGATACTGTTTGGCTGTGTTCTGTTTGTATACCTCTACATTTTTTATGTTTTGTCTAGAGTTGGTTGGGAGGTGTAATTCTCGTGGTCCACTCTGATTGTACTCTTCAGTTTTATTAATGCAACTATTCTGTTTCCTATATTAAAAAATAAAAAAATAAAACCAATCAGATGATGCTTGAAATTTTTGCTGTGGTAAGAAATCTCTTCCATCCCAGGGAAAAACATAACTACTACAATAGTAGTGTTTACTATGCCTGTATGATTGTAGCATACATGTGGTTCCTGCAAGACCCCACGAAATTGGCAATCATAATGGCAAACCTGCTGATATTTAGTGTAATTTGTCGGCGGTCTCTTTGCCTTGTTTAATTTTATTTTCTTATTCAATTCCTTTCTTGTAAAAACGTCAACAGTTAACATATAATACATGACCTTTCTTGATAAGTTTTCAAGAGACTGTTCCCAGAATTGATGTTCTTTCAGTTTCAAGTGTGATAACTTTGTTGTCTGTGTAAAATTCGAAAGAAAAAAAAAATTAGTATCTTTGAGATTTCAGTGTGCTATTTTTCATTCTTAGGCTCTCTTAAAGTCAATTCTTGTCAATCTTTCAGTGAAGACACAACACGTTGTCTCAGAATGAAAATGTTTGATGGTTCACTCTGTGCTTGATGGTCAATGTAAACTTTTCTTTCCATGTTTGTGAAATATGAAATTGATTTGTATTGATTCGTTCATTTCCATACAAAAAATATACATAGATCTTAACACTTTTTTTTTTTTTTTTTTTAACCCCAGTCGTGCATTAAAGTTGCAGTTGAATTTGTCTCACCAGAAAATGTTGGTGAGTGTTTTCGTTTGACTGATGAATTCCGCACACTTCCACAAAACCATAGGGCTAAAGAGGACAAACTGGAGGTATGTCATCTCGCCTATCTTTGTCATAGGCTGTCATTGTGATGATATCAGCATGTCTTGGGTTATGGCCCTTGAAGACAGATATGATTGGTCAATCAGACCTAGTTGTATGTCATTTGTTGTAATTTGAGTAGAGTGGCCTTTTCTTTATCTGCTGGGTCGGTGTGATTGTTCAATCATTATGCCTAAAGAAGCTTCCTTTTTTATTTATGTTTCCATTCATTTAAAAAAAAAAATGGATAATTTTTTGTGTCAATTTGAGTTTTTTGTCCCCGAGGAATCTCCATTTCAGTTAGTAATTCTTTTTTCTTGTATTCTGTTAGGAGTATTGTATAGAGACAAGACCTAATTGGGTGATCATTAACTTAAACCAATTCTGGTTGGAACAGAGTGCTAGGATATTGTGGAGGACACATGAGAATTCTTTTAATTATGTGAATTTTTTTTTTTTTTGTTGTAGAGGGGTTATTATTCTGCTCGTCTTGAAACAGGTGAAGAAAATGATTGTTCATGCTGTGCGTCATGCTGTGGAGATTTTGGATCAGAATGCGAGGTTAGTGAATTAGTTTATGTATATATGTAGTTTAAAAATCGCCCAAATTTCTTTACGTTTATCTCAAGGCTCAAAGGTCTTGAGGTTCCTATAGGTCATCAAATTCATCAGGGGTCTTATGAAGTTTCTGAACTAATGCATAGTTGGAGGCGTGCTGTGGTTCCCTTTTGTGCCTCAACATCTAAGGCATTGAACATGACAAAAACATCTTTTTTTTTTTTCTTTTTCTCTTTCGGTTCTTTGTTGATATCAAGATTTATGAATTTACCAAACAGGATTTCATTGGATTGGTTGCAGATAACTATTTGACAAGGCTGTTTTCTTTCTTCCAACTCATTAAGTATTTTGAAATGTACAATTCTTTTTCTTTGATACAACTATATTCAACACACACACACATA